>WBMZ01011704.1:151164-206571 GCA_013400975.1 Atrichornis clamosus | reverse complement strand
AAACTAAGACAATATCATTTTGTTTTGATGGTGTTAATTTTTTTTATTTAATATGTTGATTCAGACCCACTTGAATCAGTAAAACCATATGTTGAATCTGTGTTAGGGGTTCCTAACCTCTCTAGTTCTAGTGAAGTCTAACTGGTAAATAGTTCTTCTAAGTAATGTAGGATTAAAAAAAATTTTTAAGGATTCTTCATCCTACTGTAGGATGTGCTCAGCTGCAGATATTATTTGACCTCATCTCCTTCAAGTGTTATGGTAGCAACAAAATACATGAGAACATTATGGAGAATTAAAGGCAGTTCTTTTATTCTTTCTGCATCTATAGTACAGTTACTATTAATTTCTGAAAATGTTTAAAGGATTATCAAGCATTCTATTGTAAATATTTGAGTTTTGTATATAGAACACATGTATGTATAAATTGGACAGTGGTTTCCTAGGATCGATCTGCCATGGCTTTAAATTTTATAGCAAGCAGCACGAAATTATGCACACAAAAAAATGCACAAAAATAATTACATCTTCAGGTGAAACAAGTCAGTTCTATTCTTAACAGAGAGAGAAATAAGAGAATTAAAGATGTGATGTCCTACATTAATCCTGAGCTGCAGCTGAACTGTTACAAGGATAGGATCATAAAGGAGACAGAAATTCAGACTCCCTCTCTGGAGGGAGAGACTCCACTTAATCAGGATGCATATTAGCGTAAAAGCCATTTAACTGAGAGATCTTTCAGGGGAACAGATTTAAACCTAATAATACTGACAATAATGGTGATTTAATGTCAGATATGTTACTGCTTGGTAGATTGTCTAGGGACATGATAGTGAACATTACACCTTTTGGCATTCTCATGTTTGTTCTCACCTGCTTGCCAATTTATTAACTCTGAAACTTCTTTTGAAAGCACACACTATGTGTAGGGTTTAAATTCCAGCTGCTGAGCTTGCAACCAGAAAACCAGCTGTTATCAGTATATGTGGTCAGGCCAAACTCAACTATACCAAAGCGTTAAAAAAGATGAACCGAGTAATATGTTAAAGCAACATTTACTTGGTGTTTCCTACACATGATTGATAAGCAAACTTCAAAATGTCCTAAAATTTTCTTTTTCTGAAAATATTGGGTATGTTTTCCATTTGTCAACGCTGGTAGAAGAACTTGTCAGGACACTGGTAAATGCACACATCACTCACATGCATTATTAATAACAGAAATATTTTTGGCACTGAGAAGGCTTTAGTTCCATGCCAGCTGCTGAACATGTTTCATCACACTTTTATCTCACAGCTGTCTTCCTTACTCTCAAGAGGCAAAGAACAAGCTATGCCTCTGTTCAAGTGCATACCCTTGCCTACTCTGCTAGTAGGTTTATGTCCTGAGACTGTCCAGATGATCAGCTTTGACACTGTGAGCACAGCTTTGGGTACAGCCTGTATTTACGTGCCAGGTGATGCAGGACATTGCATGCAGAAGTACATCCAATGGGTTTGCTGGCTATGAAAATGCCCTCCTGTACTGTGAGCACCAGTGCACACACTGCTCACGTGTAGCTCTGCAGATGGATCGCAGTTATCGGATAGGAGACTCCAGAACACATTTTATCACTGTATAAACTCCTCACCGCTGAAGTCTCCGCAGCTTCGCAGCAACTCATAGTACAACTTAAGTATTTTCTTACTACTGGTAAAAGAGAATTTGAATTGAAGAGTGTAGAGGGAGTTTACAGAGCTCTCCAATACAGAAATTTCTGGAGAATTTTCTGGAGAATGAAATTGTTTCAGAATGAACGTAATAATTGACATGAATGTGGAATGCTTCCAAGGTGCTCATTAAAATTGGCTAATTTTGATTCACTTTCAACTTGCTCAGCAGCACAGGCCATGAAAAAGGGCAAAACAGTGGTGAATTAGGCTTTTGTTGTATAGCTTTACTAGTTAACTGAATCCTTGGATGTTATGTTAATTAAATCTCATACCATTATATTTCAAAGTATTGTTATTTTTCTTTAATGAATATTAAATGTGTATTTAATAATTTATTTTTATAATCCCTGCCTTTTACCAGTTGAGAAATATCAAGTCACAGTAGTGTCTGTCATTCTCAAACAGGCTATAAGTAGCTGTCAAAAAGGAAAATAATTGAATGGCTAAACAATGAATATATGTATGCAATATAAAATAATCCATCCCATTTCAGGAAATGATGCTCTTTATTTACATCTTTGTTGGGCTGACTTTTTGTGATCCTACTATATTTAGTTTCTCAATAAAAAGAAGACAAAAGAGGAAAAGGAGGTAAGAAAAATTAATGCACTTAAAAAATGCCAGAAACAGAAAGATAACCCAGTTTTCACAGAGTTAGGTAATTAACATGTCAACTATAGTCTTTGTGATGGGAAATCTGAAGTATTCTTCAAAGGTTAAAAGCATATATTTGCCTTCAGTACTCACTAAAATGATTTGATGCTGCCATTAATATAGGTACTCTTACAGGAAACTACACTGGAAGCCAGATATCTACTTTTGAGGTAATTTGCATAGGGAATATGTTTTATGAAAATGTTACTAATTGAACAATTTATCTCATAGGTATATTTAAAGGCTGGGATCATGAGTCTTAACCAAAAGGGAAGCCATTGTGTCTATTCATTTGTAATCTATGGATAAAGATGTTTATCTTTGTAGTAATATGTACAAAGATCTACTAAAGAAAAGGTCATATATCAGAGTACATGTAGTTCTTATAAAGGTGTGCAAGAAAATTATTTGCTGAATTGCCACATAACTATTCATTCTCACAGTGAAAAAATATTTTAAGAATATTCAATACAATGACTGCTTCTGATTTTATTATTTTACTTTCTTTTTAATCTAGCCTATTTCCATATGACAGAGTTTTTTAAATGTTCTATCAGTTGCACACAGTATTGTGTTTTCTGAAATTTTTAACATCTTTAAGTCTACTGTGTTCAAAGCGAATAGCTCTATGTTAATCAGGGTTAGTAAAATATTCAGAAAATACTAGAAAATTTTTGAAAGTTAATGTATTTTCCAAAATTTTATGATGACTATTCTCTGACAAGGCAATGCCTGCCATAAATCAAGCGCTGTTTTGCTTCTTGAGTTTGCTGTGGCAGGATTGTGCTGAGACTCCCATTTTGCCAAGTGTGCTTGGTATTTGGTACCCATACGGACTCGCTAAAGTGTCTTCTCTTGACATGTGGAAAGCACAGAGCTATATGACTACAGGGTATATCTAGAGAAAGGACTTGGGACCGTGCTGTCACATCAAACACACTAGGATTGTTTCATCATGGGATACACATTCTGTAGACATATACACTTGTGAAAAGAGTGAATAAACCTCCATTATTGTGTTTTGACAGGATTTTGCAATGAGCACATGAGTAAGTGTCACACACAGTAGTAAACCTATGGTGACCAGAATATCTAATTTTAAAACTTTCTCTGGTCTGTAAGTCACTAGCAGAAAAAAAAATTACCTGGAGTGCAATAGAACAAGTTTTATACATCCTATAAACCACATAAAATGTTCTGGCACCTTATCCTATATCTATCTTTGTAAACTTGCAAGTTGTTTACTATGGGAAAAGTTGTTTGGATTTTGACTAGAGAAAGCATGGTTATTTATGGCACTGATCCTTCAAAAAATGGATTAGATGTAAACATACTTTTTCATGTGTTAAACTTGAATTACTGGTAATATTCTGCCAATGTCATTATTACGACTGTTAGTCCAACAATCAATAACTTCAAGGGTTTAATTCAGATTCTGCTGTCCATATCATCAGCATTTAATAACAGTAAATATCTAACTATAAATGTTTACCCATCTGAAGTTTGCTAAATCTTATCTAACAAAGCAAAATACATATTTTAAAATAGTTGGTATAACTTCAAAATCCTGTTGCTATTGTCTTAACTCATGCAAATGACAGCTATATATTCAACTTTGTGACTTTTTTAGGGTTGGTTGCCTTAATTGATCAATTAAATATTTTTATATTTTCAGAGGCTACATTGAGTTTAAAAAGGCAATGAGTATGCAACAAAATGCAACAGACATAATTCAGTTTATACTATATTTTGGTGGGTATGGAAATATATGGCATAAGTAGAAATTGAGTAGAAAGTGATCTAGAAAGTTTTGGTAGGAAAATCCAATGAAACAAAAGAGACCAGTGTAAATATATATTTGCTCTGTTAATACATTGGTTAGAGAAACAAACCATCTGACATATCGAATGAAAGGTTTGATTGAATGAAAATAATTGCACTTCCTCAAGTGTGACAAACATCAGATTATTTGAGAAATCCCTAACTCAAGGATATTAAAGCAGAAATGAAGGAGAAGGGCAAAAAAAATGACACAAAGGTGAGAGGGAAAGATACGTGACCAAATGAGATTTACATAGATTAATAAAACAAAAAAAACTCCCAACAAACAAAAGCCTGGGAGTTAGGAATGGCAAGAGATTAGGGGTGTAGCTCTTGTAGAAATTAATCTACTGAAGGGATCAGCAGAGTGTTTGACAGGTGGACAGCTCAGTGGGTTATGCTTTGAATGTGTAAAATGCAGTAAAAAAGAAGAGTACCTTGGAAGACGATGTGCAAAGTGTCTCAGACAGGTCTCCAGGAATTTTTATTTAAAATTTATTTTAATTATCTGTCCCCATCTGTAAGAATGGCATAATAAATATCAATCTTTCATCTTACAGGGTTATTGTGAAAATGTTTCTTACATGTGAAACACTAAATACAGTGTAATGGTTCGTTTTATACAAAACCCCAGAAGGAAATAAATATTTCTGTATTTATAAAGAGGTTGAAAACTGCAGTAAATACAGTATAGAACAACATAATGCACAAGACCAAAACAAAATATTGAACAGCTGTTCACTAACTAACCATTATCCTGCCAGTGCACAGAACTAAACACAGGGGAACAGACCATTGCAATCATATAATTAAGACTGAATCAAGATGCATATCTAATAAGCCTCTGAATTAGGAATACATAGGCACTTAATCTCGCATTTCTTACCCTCTAGGTGGTGAATGCTACAGCATGAACAATTTCTGCGCCATTTCCTAGGCTTTTTTCTAAAAACTCTCACTTAGAAAACAGTTTTCATTTTGTAACATTTCATTGACACTTAACAGGTTGCTAGCAATGCCTATAATCTTCGGCTCCATGCACAATGTTGCTACTTGGCCTAATAAGGAACCTGGTTACACATGTTCGGCTTTTATGGAGATCAGAACAAGAGCAGGAGAAAAGCAATGCTTTGCTGGTAGATTTGGAAGAACTCAAACAGATGAAGAGCAGGGCATTTTCTGGACAGAAGTATACTCTGTTGGATGCAGATGCTTCTTCCCTATCTCTTCATGTATGACCCCCTTTTGACTTAAGGGCTGGGGAAGGGTGTGAGGTACCCATATGTGGGAGAAACATCCTTCCCTTGGCTTCTCCAGCCAGCCAAGTAGGTCTGAGGCCAACGTCAGGGCCCAGGGTCTAAGACACAGGGACAACCCTTGGCCAGATCAGGAAGACCCTAACAAAGCCCTACCCAACCAATCTTTAACTCCCTCCTGTTGTTGCTGAAGAAGCCAGTCCTGGATATTTAGATAGAGCTTATTTAGAAAGAGCTTATTAAAGTGATCCTTCTTATTTCCTGTGTTTCTGTCAGTCATCTCTTCAGGAATTCCCTGAGCTAGAGAGCATGTTTTACAGATAGACAATGTCCCTATGAAACACTTCTGCCCTTCCTTGCCCTTCAAACCCATACACACATCCAAACCAAATTTTTATTTCTCTGCTTCTTTCCTCTCTAATACTGTTTTTGTTCTGCTTTAGGTCCCAAAGTTGTCCTAACAACACAGGGAAGATGGATGCCTATTCTCAGATAAGCATCCTGGACCACCACAAACTGTACGAACTCACAATGACATGAAATATAAAATAAACCGAGGCTCTGAGTTGAAGTAAGCCCAAGACTGAGAGGAAAATTTAAATTTATAACTTCAAGAGTTCTTTTTAACATTTACTGAGGTTATGATTTTTAATGTTAACAGATATAATTAGACTTTTGCCCCCCTTTATTTTTTTAAACCAGCCTGTCAGACATACTCCCGAACAATTAAGGTTTGCTAGGCCTTATACATAATGCCTTTCAGCCTTTCTGACATGGTCATGAGGAGCAGCAAACCTTGAGTTGAAAGATCCACTCTGAAGAAGCAGAGTCCTTAGGAGAAGTCGCTAATGAATGTTGCAGCATGATTTGGACATTTTCATCTCATGAACCCTAGAGCTTATGCACATCTTTTGTATGGCAAGATGCCTCTTACCTGGCCTAAAATGCGAATCAAGTGCATCTGGGATGATCACCAAAACCTAAAAAAACCCCCATATGTTTTTCTGATCTAAATAAAAAAATAAGCCTTTAATTAATGACAGACAACTGCTGAGGACTTATGCTGCATTGTAGTGAGTACATACTTTTCTATGGAACACACTTGAATTTCTAAGGAATCAACAAGAAGATGGAATGATCATGCAAGATTGACTTCTGTTCCTTTGAAACACTATCTGACACAAATCAGATGTCACCCATTTGCCTCTTAGGAATGCCACAGTTAGCAGACACATGAAATTCAGAGAAAGGTCATCCTACAAAGGTGAAGGAAAAAGGTACAACCAGCAAAATATCTTCTCGGAAGGTTTTGTAGCAATTTAGTAGCCTAAACAATCAAGAGTGATATAGAGCAGAAATGACCAAAGCAAAGTTCTCCTGACCTTGAAGAGAATTTATGGTTTAAGGTTTGAATTGTATAATTGGGTATGGTTTCAGCCTTACAAGTCAAGTTATTATCTTCTTATTGAA
This sequence comes from Atrichornis clamosus, assembly GCA_013400975.1. Lineage (NCBI taxonomy): Eukaryota > Metazoa > Chordata > Aves > Passeriformes > Menuridae > Atrichornis > Atrichornis clamosus. Next base: position 199,658 of record WBMZ01011704.1, on the reverse strand, counting down.
AACTCTAGGGGAATGCATTATTGAAAGAAACCAATGATTTCTACAACCTAATTAAAATCATAAATATTAAACAAATGGAACTGACAAGTTTTTATAAAAGAACTGAACAAATAGCAAAAAAATATAACATTACAAAGAATTGCTGTTGAGCTAATCTCACATTAAAAACCTGTCAGGAACATGATAACAGGACCAGATTTGCATAAACTATTTTAACACGTAAATACATTGTGCATATATTATTTTAAATAGAAATCTCAACATATTTCTGTTTTTTAAAACTTCTGATTTTAACAGCACTTTACTTCTGTCCCCCACTTCTTTAATCTTAAACTTTATTCTATTTTCCCAGGAGTCTTTTTTGGTGCTTTACTCCAAAAGTAAAGAAAACCAAAAGTGTTATTTTTGTGTTCCCAGCTGCTTAAACAAATATTTATATGGTACAATGTTTGAGGTTACATAAAAGCTCATTTCTGTGTGTGTGAGAGCACCTGTCTGTCTCTAAGGCTGAGAGCAGAGAGGGTCTAGGTGAGTGTGTATGAGTGCGTGTGTGTGCGTACAAGAATCCATGCCAGCAAGCAGAGTGGGACTTTGTATGCCCAGGGGCCAGCACAGCTGGGGATACTGGGGTCCAGGACACAGGAAATGGACAAACTGAGAATGTCCAGCTCCTGGAGGAATCTTCCTTTTACATATGCATATAAATATATTCTCACAGGTGAACTTTCTTCCTGTTCAGACACAGAGGAGACCAGAATGAGACCGTTGTTTTTATCTGTGTTCATGCAAGCCTTGCTATTAGTTGAACCTGGGGACATGGAGCTGCAGCAGCCTCACCTCTCTCAGATTGTTGGTTCTGGCATGATGAGCTTTCCTCTAAGAATATGGGCTATGTACCTGTTTTACTTTTGTCGCAGAGAAGACATAGCATATTTGTGGTATATACATCTGTTTTGTGTGTGTATGCCTGATGGGAATACATCTTCAGTATCCCTATTGCTTGGATCTGTGCACAGAGAGTGACAGCAGCCTCACCTCTCTCATGCCTTGGATTGAGGCATGATATATTTTCCTTGAAGAGAATGATTCTTCTCTCTCCCTCCTCAGTTAAATACTGTTTAATAGCAAGGCACTCATGATGACGTGTGATATTTACATTAGCAGATATCTTCCATTTTTCCTTCTCTACCCACAGTCATATTATATCAAAAATACTAAGAAAATATAGGAGCTAGGTGTTAAAAATGCACAATAATTTTGTCTTGCTTTACATACATCTCTTCTGCTTGAATGTATTCTTTTCTAGATCCCTGGTTGAGGCAGTGGACTCATCTGTGTTTGTTTAAATGAAGTGTGTTGCACTGGGCCTTGATTTGCATTTTTCCTCCAGGGGGTTTGCCACAGAAAAAAATAGCAAAAGCCTTTTCTGTCTTGTCTGCTCAAGGTACATTGCTTTTTTTTTTTTCAAATTAAATTATTCTTCTTCTTCTGGTATAGTGTTCTTCACAGAAACAGTGGTGACTTTTTTACAGGAGTTTTGCCTACAGACTGCTTATCTACTCTTCTACAACTTGCATGATACGTGATCAGTAACAATACTTAAACCACTCCTAGTTTTGATGCTTCAGAATTCATCATTAATCACTTCACTATCCACAACTTCCATATGATCATGACACCCTTCTGTATTCAGGTTTTCTATACAATCACGTGTGCTAAAAGGTAAGAAGTCTTTGTGAGAGCTTTAGTTCTGGTGTTGGCACACCTGAGGATGTGACTGGTGCAATGGCCCCTGTCAGTAGGGTTCCGCTGCTGCTGTTCTTGGTGATCCTCAGGCTACAAAGAGAAAGAGAAGAAATGGAGACAGGCTTGAGTACTGACATGGACAGACTGGGAGTGGATTGTAGTGGATGACAATGAAAGACAAAATACCTCAGATGGGAGGTGAAAATGGTACAGAAAGAGACAAAGTGAATGCAGAAAGTAGAGAAAAAAGTTTTTAAAATGCATTCTCTCAGATATGGGGGAACACATTCATGCAGCTGGAAGTGATAGGTATGGTTTGCATTTTGACTTTCACAAGTCCAGCTTTCAATCAGAAAAGATGTACCCTTCATTCCAGCACACATATCTCTTATTTACTTTATTGTTCATGGAACCAATCAGCTAATACTGCTAATAATATTTGTGGCAGTTAGAGAACAGAACAAACCCATCTGGAGAGAAGTTTTCTGTTAGAGTGAAGCTGATGCTCTGTAGCATATGTGGAAACACCTGCACATTCTTTATATTCCCGTGCTACTGAAGAAGTATTAATTAAAATGCAACATTCTGTGAGGTAAAGTGCATATTTCTGGTTGGGCTAAGCTGTGATACTGATCAATTGGTATTTGTTTAACCTCTCTGTGAATAAACAACTACAGCATTGCAATATTTGTGCAAAGTAATCCATCAGTTTGGTTGTGTGGACATTTTTACAGATCTTTCCAATGGTTTCTAAATCACACTAGCTACTGCTGAAGAATAAGCAACAGATTGTTCCACATACCCAAAACTGAAATATACTGAATTTGGACTGAAAATCCAGGTAATTAAATTTCCTCCAATCAATTGTTGTATTTTCTTTTGGGACAATTAAAAGTTCTAAACAGCTGTCATAGGAAGAGGAAAATACACATTCTGAAAATACTTCCAAGATATGAGTTTTCAAAGTAAACTAGAAGATGCTTCTGTGTAGTCTGAATGGTTTACAAGAACTATGAACTTTCAGAAAATTTTAATCTTTTGCAGATGGATGGGATACAAGAGGGTGCATTGGTCTCTCAAATTAAACAGAGATGTTGGAGTTTAAAAAAATCCACTTGCCTTTGATAACTTGAAAAACATGTAAATAATGCAGTTAGTTATTTCCAGTAGAATGCATCAATGTCAGAAAACATGAAACAAATGCTCTTAGTACAACTATCTCAAAAAACTCCCCAAACTATAAGTTTTCCTGTGTTATCATTTCAATCACCTATACCTAGTAGTCTGGTAAACTACTCAGCTACAAACTATTCATGTATTCTTCATGTAATATTAAAGAGATGGTGATAGTAACTCTTAGCAATAATAGTGAGGTCCATAAAAAAAAAAAAGCCAGACATCTAGAGTACTACCACTCTCTGGAAACGGACATAAACCTTTGGATTAGTTGGTGGAAGTAGACAGGTCAGTGTGCGTGACTTGGTAATTGTCTAACTGTCCTTTTTGAGTAGAGATTGTAGGTGAGATGGACTTGACAGTCATTTTTATTTGAATCAGGAAATGGAAACAGTAACATTACCCCATCAAAGAACGTAATTAACAAAAAGATCTGTGTGCAGAAGTGGCTGGCAGGCCCTTCTTCTAATCAGCAGATACCTAACAACAGCAGAGGAATATCTGGGAAGACAAGTATGGCTGCCTTCTGTTGGCTGAATAAAGAGGGCGTTAAGGCCTTTTTTTCCTATTGTTTTGCTGCATTTTTAAAAACCTCTTTCAACCCAAGAGACAGAAATCACAGTTGAAAGATTGCATCAATGCACAGTATAGTGTCCTGTAGAATTGAATTATATTTGCTGTCATGTGACTTTATTTTGCAAGAAGGTGTCTGAGAAATAAACTTTCACTACTATTTATCTCCTAGTAAATACATTTTTTAAAAAGTACTAAACTATTTTTGTAAAGATCTATGTGGTCCCACACAACAATTTCCTTTCTGAAAGCACGAGAATGTCTAAATCTTTTTCCAAACAGTCTCAGGCATGTTCTGGCCTCAGCAGAGTTTGTTCAGCATTCAGGAATAGTGCTTGAAATTTTGTCTGAATTGAGAGATCCATCAAGACTCTTGTAATGAAAGAATATAACCTTGCCAGAGGCTCAATTATTAATGTCCAAACAGATTTGGGTGGTTGGTATTGCTGGTTGACAAACCTTTGATGTTACAGTGAGAAAAGTAAGCAGAGAGTATAACCCTTAGAAGTATTTCACTCTGTCTGTACAGATACATTATAATTAATGCTGGATCGCTTTCCAGGAGCCTGGCAAGCCACATGGAAAACTAGCATACTAGTATATGAATACCAGAGGAAATGTAACAATATAATATAGTATGTGTTTCTATTAATCCTTATATATGTTTATGTATAAGGAGATGAGATGACAATGTTCCTCAAATATTGAAAAATCTTGCTCTAGATCAGATCAGATCAACCATCTAATTTTGATTTCTGATACAATATTTTTTAAATTAGTGCATTATTTGTCACAATCTCAACTTCTGCCATTCCATGTGAGATACTAAGTGAAATCTCGGGGATAGTTACACTGTAGTCATTGGATTGCTCGGTGTCTACAGTATCGGCAAAGAGGCAATCACTTTTAAGTAGCAATGATTTCAAAAAAGGTGCTAAGACATAAAAAATAATTCAAGAAATGTCTCTTCATGAAATCAAGAAAACTTAGAATAGAAGGAAACATATTACATGAATGAAATCTATTCATACTGCTGAGCAGACATTTGAAGACAGGTTATATTGAAAACATTTAAGTGTGTTAACATTTAACATTTAAATTCCACTGCATCCTGTGAAGAGATAACTTCTACAACACTTATTGGTGTATGGTGAGAGAAACACCACATTCCAAGCTTATAAGACCTAAAGTAAGATAACCTGCAAGGAGTGGTAGGCAAACCATAAAAATAGCTGAACAATTAGTGTCTAAATTTAAAAAACTAGCATGTATTATGACTTGTAAGAAGCACATTTTTAAGTTATGCATTAATAGTAGTGATATTACATGGTTTAAAAGAAAACAAGTTAATTGCATTACTGAAAGTGTGAGGTTTTTACTTTTGGTTATATGGGCTTGTATTATATGGGTCTGATTTGAGTGTTCATGAAAGCATGGCTAAAAGATCGTAGACTGAAAGTTAGACCTAGTTCCAAAAGCCATCATGGGCATAGTCGAGAAATGCTTGAGGAAACAGAAGTTGCAAAGGGTCACATTATTTTCAGAAACAAGCAAGCGCAGGCGGGTGGAACCATGCTCCGCATGCAGCTTGTCTGGTAGAGGGATGTGCTACAGAAACAAAACTATTGTTTTACTCTCTTTGAAACAAGAGGAAACCAGAGGGATGAGTCAGGTACTGCTTTCAAGGGCAAACAGCCATGTTCTGTTTCTTGCTGAGCATAATTTGGGATTCACAAAATGTAAAGACTGCTGCACTAAACCAGATCATCTCTCCATGATTGTACTCCCTACAGAGAGAAGCACCAGCCTTACTGACTCTCAGAACGAAGTGTGCGGAGCAAAGTGCTGCACTGAAATAGATGGTGAAGAATAATTACTGATTCATACACCAGCTGAATACCTGTCTATGTAAAATGAATTGTGGAATATAGCATTTGTTCAACTGAACTCTTATACCAGTGCTACTATCATGATGAATATTCCAACAAAAAAAGTTAAACACTGATGGCATTAACTTGAACAATAGTACTTAAACTGTGTTAAAAGCATGTTAACAATTAGAGAGATATATTTGTACATCGCTAGGTTCAACCATCTCAGAAGACAGGAATTTTTTTCAGAAAAAAAAAATCAAATCACTTTTCTTTGCAAGGTGAAGTTGATTTATATTTGATCTTTACTCTGAGGCATTTCAGGCAGCATATTAGGATAGCAACTACCAGGGAAAGGTATTCAGAATTGTCAACATCCATTTTCAGGGTTCTGCATTGAGCATCTCAGGAAGAATTATATGAAGACAGAATCACATTCTCAGGAAATAATATCCTTTCAGGCAAATTACAAGCAAGCCCCTTGACAGGTTCATTATAAGCCTTTTTGTACCTTAGATTTATTAAACTCTTTTAACTCATACTGTGAAAATTATATGAGAAAAAGGAAGAAAAAGCTAAGTCTAGGAGAATTCTATTACTGATCTGACAAACAAGTGACTCAGTTTTTAGAAATAGATCTTGATCTGAGTGTCTTGGCCTCCAGTAAAGGAGCTTCCATCTATTTCTTCACAGAAGTTAGAGGTGATTTTTTTCTTTCCTGCTAAAGAGATAAAAGACACAAATATGTCATGATTTCCATGTAAAGAAAAGTGTTTTAAAAAAAAATGTAATTGCAGTAACAGGGCATTGAGAATTCTGGGCATGTTACTTGTCAGATCTCCAACATTGCAAAGACTTAGAAAAAGTGATGTCTTTGTCTTTCCCTGTTATCTGTTACTGCTGGGTGGTTTAAGGTATTCTTATGACATTCTAGGTTTCTTTTGTGAAAAGTCCTGGTACACTACTCAGAGCAGTCCAAGTTTAATGCCGGGAAATACCAACCAGCATCTTCAGCTAATGCCAAACTGAATTCGGAATATGTATAAAAGAGGTCATGTGGACTATATGGAGATAATGATACTGTGTTGGAATTTATAAGGGAGCATGTCTTTCTATCCATACTTCTCTCAAGATGATAACATTTCAGTCTCATTATTAAATACTACTGTAACAATTTACCACATTTTATGGTCTTTATGATCAGCAAGAGAGGATGCATGATGCAGTATTGACTTGGTCTTTCTGGATCACCTCAGCAGAGTCAAAAGCTCTAACATTTCCTTCCTTCTGCTTTTCCTTCCTAGCCCAAGAGATCACCAGTGATTAGCAATGAGGCTTTGGAAACTTCCCTTTTCTCCCCCTGTCACTTGCCATTTATTTTATAAAGTTCATTTTGATCTAAAAAACCAACAGCTACTGTTACAGAAAAGAGCGAAGTATGTATGTCAATACCTCAGGTAACATGGTGGTATCTTTATTATCAGTAAGACTATGTAATTCTATCAGATGTCTGAATGTTCAAAAATGTCATGGCCTAACTGAAGAAAATAATATCTCGATTATTTGCATTACTTTTTATATTTGTTATATTATTGGGTTGTTTTATTTTTTTAATGCATTCACAAACTCATTAATATATTTACATATATATGCATATGAAGTGAGCAGGAGGGATCTTACTGATACTCCATAATTTATTTTGTCTGCCTACATATTTTTGCAGGCAGACATTATGCGCTTAATCTAAGATATTGGAAGGGAAGAACACTTGTAGTATAGCTGGAGGAAGGAGTTTCAATAACATCTTCATAAATGAATCTTACAGGAAACAAATATAATTACAAATGCACAGGTTGATATCTGAGATGATATATATATGTGCACAGAGTATTTGGTATTGATCAAAAGGAAGAAAACATAAATCTGCAAATAAAAATTATTAATAACAAAGATTCAGAACAAAGGTATGTACACAATAATGCAACTTAAAGAAGAGAAATTAAAACAGGACTTCTTAGTGCCTGAGAAAAGTGGATTTATTACCTATTTTCTATATGATTAGTACATAGCACTAATATGTTGGGGTTTTTTCCTCTATTTTTTTATGCAAGTAGGGAACTAGGTCCTTTTGTGGATGAGGGCAATATTTGAAATTTAAACTCTGGAGAATACAGTAACTGTATGCTTCTGTATCCCTTGTTTAAATAATTAATTTTAATAAATTGATTTCTGATCATTATTTGATCTGTGATAAGCCTAAAATATTCTTATCAGGACTTTAAGAATGAGGTTTCCAGTGTGCTAGGAAATGTGTATAGAAAAAATTTCTGATGTGGATAACAATTGACTTAAGAACAATACTCTGGTAAATGAATCACACAGAACAACACAGAGATTTTAATACAATAAATACACAAGTTAAATGGGTGGGTTATTAGACAAATACTTCTTAAATCAATGGAACATTTACTACCATATTTTGCAGGTGTGACATGAGATGAATTGTAAGGCAGAATTGAAGGAAGGCAATGTTGTTTCTTTGCACTTCTTTGCGTATTTATTTTGCACTCCTGAAGATCAGTAGTACCAGTAACGAACAAGACACATGAGTAGCGAGGGCAAGTGGAATTTTACAGACTCTTTTTTAATAAAAGATATCCTGCATATGTATTTCAAGAAAATGACACAGAAAGCTTATATGTAAATACAAGGCTGCAATATTTGAAGGATTTTAGATTTTAATCCAGGTTTTAGTACAAGTCCAAAAAGAGACAACAGTATGTGTTCTCATTCACATGTGACTCGAGTGCTAATTATATTTGCATAATCCACAGAAATAAATAATTAATTTTAACAAATAAGAGCTTTTTCACTCTTGTCCAAAGTCTGGTATACACATATAGTAGACTTCAATGTAAATATTCTACTTTTCATTACCATAAAAATACACGTGTACTGGCTTAATATGTTATTGCTTGTTGGTAAGGTGCTTGATTTTGTGAGGTTTGCTTTTGTGGTGCTTTTGTGACCTTTTGACTCTGCTGAGGTGATCCAGAAAGACCAAGTCAATACTGCATCATGCATCCTCTCTTGCTGATCATAAAGACCATAAAATGTGGTGAATTGTTACGGTAGTATTTAATAATGAGACTGAAATGTTATCATCTTCAGAGAGAAGTATGGATAGAAAGAAAACAGTAACATAAGGTTTTTTTAAGCTCAATTTCACATGACAATATTGCTAAAATAAATAGGACAAAACTTCACAGAATCTGATTATTATAGATATGTGTTGCAGTCCAAATTATGTGCATCATCTCTTTACATTGAAGAGCAGGAATTAAACAAAGGAGAAATTATATGCACGATTCTTCGTGGATTTGTCGGTAAGCCTTAGTTCTTCTGCATATCTCAGCTTTCCCATAGGATAGATAAAGATTGAAGAAACAATCAGGCAAACTAAAGAAAAAGTTTTGCTTTCTCTTGAACAATTTCTGTACTTTTATCTGATACCATAGTATTTGCAAAATTCATTATTCTGAGCAACTGTCAGGATATCTTAAATTTACTATTTGAATAGCACATAGAGAAATATATAAGGAAAACATTTCTAGTTCCTTCAAGGCAAATTTTCCTTAAAAAATCTGATAAATTATTAGCTGAACTATGCCTACTAAAATTCTTACTAAGTGACTTTTATTTGAAATTCAAATGTTTGCTTTCTGACATCATACATCTTATTTCTGATAGTCTTCTTTCTAAAAACAATGATAATCACATTTTATTAACTATATTTGCAACTAAACACTAAATCTCATTTTGCTCATGTGTTGGATTTCTGCATGTGACTGTATTAATTTAACTTTAAGTGGTTTCTTATTAATTATTCAGCATGTATGTGCTTTCAAAAAATAAATTACGCTCTGCAATGACCTGAAAATACAGCATCCAGATCTATGTCTCTGGCAAGACTACTCCTAGAAAAAGAGAAGCAAAACTATAGTTAAATCAAATACATTTATCTTGGCGCAACACTGTGCAAGTTCATAAACCCAGGTGACTATGACCTATAAACAATCAATTTCCCATGACATGGAGAAAAGCCATAAAAAAAAGAAACACAAACAAATAAAAAGCCAACATGACTAGGGTATTGACTGTCTTATTTTCAGGGTTATAGGAAGATCAAGATTTAAATCCCTGTTCTGAACCTGTGGGTCACAAATCATAAGGGAGGGCTCACAGATAAGAGACTGGGGCTCTCCTTGTCCCTACAGCTGCCTGTAGATGAAAATACAGAGTTGCTGCTTTGATTAAACACCTTAAAGAGGAAAGGGTAAAGCATGCAAGAGTGAAAAGAAGCTCTGCTGATAAAGCAGTGAAAAAGGTGGCAAGAAACTCAAGAGTCCAGAAAGAAATTAAGTGATCACATTTAAACGTAAAGGCTGACTTGTTTCACAAGCAGTAGAGGGGAGGGTGGATCAGGTAGCTGAAAAGAGAATTGTCGTCCCTGAGAGGGCTCCCAAGTGCTGTGCTGACCAGTGATGCTGCTGTGTCTTGGCATTAGCTCAGAACGACTTCCCTTCAGCCAGGCTCTGGCTGTCCTCTGGAAGTACACCTGCCTGCACAGGGCAGGGTTCCCCCTGCCAAGTCATACTGGGGGACAACAAGGAGCTAAAGCAGGCTCTGGGGCTCCACACAGGTTGGGTTCATGCACACAGCATATGTTCTCACGCACGAGCTGTTTCTTTAACACACCAACTGCCTCGGTCAGTGTCAGTCAACAGGACAAGGAAGCAACTAAAGGAGCAAGAGAACCATAAAATCTGAATGAGGCCCCAGGAAAGCAAAGCAATCCACAGTTGTAATTGTCAGCTGTTCTCTCAGTCTGGAAGGGATCTTACTGTTTTCTTAACCTACTTTTAAAGATCAGGCTTTGCAACTCTGGAAATAGAATTGCTATCACAGAGCATTGTATTGAGTTGACTGTCCTCCATTAACTACTTTTAAGTGACTTTCTGTGTCTGTGTTAATAATGCTTTTTATTAATCTGACCAATTTTATTAATCTTTCCACCTAAATCTGGAAAACTTTCAAGTGTAAAACTTTACATATGACTTATCCTATTGTCTGTGGTTTTATTTGCTTTTGGATTGTTATTTTTTAAAAGAAAATGCTACAAGTAAGTGTATAGATAGATAAAGTAAATTTCCAAAGTCAGACATTGCAGTGTAGTCAGTTCCTTTTCAACTCATGTCTCCTTAGTGATGAGGTAGAGAGCTCAGAATCATTAGTAAACAGAAGCATATACGTAAATGAATTGGTATATCATAAGTTAAACAGTAAAAACTGATATTGCATAATATAGAGAGATCATATTTACAGTCCAGATTTGTACTTATATAAATACATTTAGATTTGCCCATGGGCAAGGTTTTCATGTTCTAACTTGAAAAAAAAAGAGGCTCTAACGACTTCATGTCTCCTAAAAAAAAAATTGCAGAAACAGAATGTTCCTAAGAACAGTCATGCTGCTTACTTCTTAATAAATATACATATTAAAGAAGATGTTTTAATACTGCTATCTGTGAACTTCAGAAAGTTGTTCTGAGTTATCTGGAAATATTCTTCACTTTTAAGTTCTGTGAAGAACAAGCCTTGACAAAAAACACCATGTAGCATGTGCTATCAAACTGAGATTTCTCAAGTAATTATTTTCTGAAACTAACAGGTTGAATATGGTGGATTGTTCTAATGATGCTCACCGCTGTCAAGAAGTACAATAATAAATTTCCAAATTTAACTTTTCATTTAGACACTACTGCCAAAAATCCCCATGATCTAGTCCAACATGCCTTTCTTTCTGCATGATTTTTTTTCATTCTTATTTTCGGGTTTCTCCAATGAGGAGTTCTGCCATTCAAAACTGTTTAGAAGCAGTAGGTGAAATTCAAAACTCACTTTAAATTAATAAAATATTGGTGGATTCTAGTATTACCAAAAATTGGCATAAAGTATGATCAGAACTGATAAGTGATATTTGAAAGTAAAAATTTACCAAAATATTTCCTTTTATTTTCCCATTTGGGCTATCTCTGCTACCTCCCAGATGCTTTATGGTCTTAAGTTTTTCAAATTTTATCTCAAACATTTTAGAATAAAGGTCATTCTATCATTCAAAATGGTTGGCAAATAAGCTATTTCTAGTATTTGCCATTTCAGGTGAATGAATTAATTTTAGACAAACCTTTCTTCTGAAAAAGGATAATAACCTGACATATTTCATGGTGTGCTCCAACAAAGGCTAATATTTAGATAAAAGGCTTTGCCTGAGCCTTTTTGCATTTCTGGTATTGTAATAATTATGATCAACAACAGTAATAATTTATTTTTATATCAGGAGTCTCTTTTCTGTTGTGCAACAGTTCAAAAGCATCACTTTCATGTTCTGCCCAGTTCCCAAAAGAAAAATATGAAACCTTTAGTTAGTACTGAATCAGTGTTAATAACACAGATCTGAACACCAAATATAAATTTTTGGGGCTTCTGAAGGGAGGTAGTGTTGCTGTCATGCTGACGACGAAGATAGGAATGTAAGCATAGAAAACGTCTGCATTCTGCGCCACGGTATGGAAAAAAACCCCTTGAATAATATATATTAACTTTCATTTTAAAACAAAATAGACAACCAGATAAAGAGTTTATGTATAGTTTATCTGCAAATTTTTATAGCTTTAATATTTTTCTCTATTTTAGAGGTTATTTGAGCTATAAAACCTAGAAGAATCTGTGTTAGGAAAATAGTCTAGAAGCATTGCACAGAGAATAACAGCATGAAATGTAGTGCATTGCTTCCTCTTTATTTTTTCATGACTTAGGTTTTGTTCACTATTTTCATGGTTACTGATGTGTTAACAATGAGTACAGGAAGATCATTAGTTTTACAGAGTGGCAAAGATGCTGTCTTTATGTAATGTTCTGTCTGATTAAAAAAATAGATTTCCAAAGCACAAGGGAAGCTGACATAAGACTCAAAGCTACAGTTACTTGCTGAAGGGAGATACTCCTTCACTTCCAAATTATTCACCAAATACAAACTTTCATTTCATACATTAGATAGTAGTGTGCTTCTTTAAGGAAGGGGGAAAAATGTTGTAGTACCCACAAGGAAATGTGTGAAACGAGTTGTCAAAACATTGCTTTGATATAAGAGCGATATGAAAAATCCTCCTAATATTCACTGAACATAGGTGAAAAACAAACCAAATAGAAAGCAATAAACTCTCTTTTGTTTTCTTAATTTTCAATGTTTGGTTTAATAAATTTTTTTCCTATGTATTTAGGATTATTTAATGAAAAATGTGTCTGACAAGCCCATGGTGGCAATAACTAATGAGGACTGATTATATAAGGCACAGTGCTGCAATAACATAACCTTTTAAAGAGTACAATAACTCCCCTAGTGTGTAATCCTTGATGCCTCTTTATCATGAAGAGCCATAGCTAGATAAGAAAGAATCTTAATTTTTAACAGTTACAACACACATATTGGCCCTACTAAAATCCATCTTCAGAACTGTTGTGAATTTATAATGAGGGCCACTGTCTAATTTTAGAGCAGATATCAGATTAAAATAGAGATTATACTTTTAAGATAAGATCTCTCTTTTATTAATGAAACATATTTTTGATATAGCAGTGTACATTGCCTTCAGATTCTTTTTAAGATTAAAATAATCATATACAGAGATAGCTCTTGTAATTATAGAATTTGATGCCCAGAGGTATAAAGTGCAGATTTTGGATTTCTTTTGTAACTCAGATTACCGATATTATCAGGAATGGGTGTTGTAGATTTAGAAGTTATAGAAGAGTAAACATTGTTTTAAGAGTTATCGGAAAGATCTTGTAATGGATCAGAGTCTAGAAGAATAAAGTTCTGTTTAAAGCATTCATTTCCTGCAAATAGATTTCTTCTCTGCAGAAATGTGAATGCTGACATTAAAAACTTCAATGTTGCTCCATATCCCAGTTTTCTAAAGCAGACGTTAATGAATGTGTTTGATGATATACTTGAGGTTCATTAAAAAATATGTAAAATATTTAAGACAGTGTGTGATAGCTGTGCACTCTTTGTACACAGAGAGCGTAAAAATGAGAATAAGAAATTTCTTTTCTATAGGGGGTACTCCCAGGAAAACAAATTTTAAATCAATAAATGCCAAAAATTGCCTCACAATTAGTAAAAATGATTTTTCAGATCAAACAATTACCCATATCAGTATCATACCATATGTTGATTTTGGTGTGCTAGAACACATTTTAACTAATACGAAGTAAGAAATCTGAATTACTTAAGAGATTATATTTCAATTCTATAATCTTTATTCACTATCTTACTTTAGCTGTTGAATATTATAGGAAAAGAAGGGATGTGGCAAACTCAGAAAAATCCTATTAAAATGCAAATGACATGAATTTCTAGATAATGAAGTATGCACTCAGCTTGGAACACTAATGACCATAATAGTAAAAAGTATATGGCATATTTTATGTACCTCTACTTTGTGTTCAATTCAGATGAATGCATTGAGATATTCATAGAGGTTTTATATTCTTTTTGCCACAAAACTAATTGAGAGCTTTAGATTTCTATTTTCTTATCTGCATATTTGCATGTTTTTTTCTGCTTCTATAAACAGAATATTTCTGACCAACATAAAGATTCTCAGATATCACCACCACTTTTGAAGATTTTTGGGAATCCTGAAAAAAAGATTCCTTATTTTTTTTACAGAGTCAAGTGCAAATAGCCCCATTCACACTAGACACATAGTTGTATTTGACTCATGTTTCAAGTGATCACTGCTGTTACTTTTTTCAAAAAAAAAAAAAAAAAAGAAGGAGGCAACCATTAAGACACTACAAAGACATAATTTTCTCTCTGTCAGCTTTTCTGAGTTTTTTAATTTCTATGGTCGTTCACCCGGTTTTGATCCCTAGTTAATTTGAACTCACGTACCTCTAACCACTTCCTCAATAATGAGCTTATTCTTTACAAAACAGACTTCTCTTTGTTTCAGTCCATTAGTAAAGTGTCAACCAAGGCAAAAATGCTCTTGACCAAGCTGGCGAATTTTTTTTGAAATGGAAATACAAAGTTACTCTCAAGAATTTATGTTTAGAAACTCAGAAAATTCTCTTCATATAGACTTTTTGAAGAACGTCACATGAAACACACTAAAAAATAAATCAAATCATCATAAACTTAATGAATTTAACTGCGAAGTATCTATTAATAACAACATTAAAACATTGAACAGCCATTACCTGCAAGGGCATCCTTTCAAATGAAAACTTATAGGGCCAGTCATTGGGGTCTGTCAAGGGTATGTGAGAGCAGGATCAGAGCAGAAACATCCTGATCATACCTGTTGTGGGATCATCTTGAGGCAGAGGAGGATCTGTCAAGAACAAAGGTAGAGGAGCAGCATGAGAATTTAGTTTAACAAATGCATTTTTTAACAAGAAGCTTGGGAGTTAGCATTAGTTTCAGCTGCCAATTCTTTTAAATTTTGTTGAATAATTTTTGGCAAAGTTCTATATATCTTTAAGCAATCATATTTTTTAAAATAAAATAATTTTGAAGCTTTTATGTTGGCTCTGTCATACTGATTTTCATAAGTCACTAAAACTACTTGGAAATATTTTGTGACTACTTTCTTCTTTTATTGGACATAATTTGTAATGGTAGCAATTAGAGGAATAAAAAGACACTTAACTATATATATACTATACTAACTTGGGAGGATTCATACATGTAACAGATTGCTGTCATCAATAATATATAAAATCATAGGATGGTTTACATTAGAAGGGATCTTAAAGATCATCTAGTTCCAGCCTTCCTGCTATGGGTAGGGACACCTTCCAGCAGACCAAGTAGTTCAAAGAACCATCCATCCTGGCCTTGAACACTTCCAGGGACAGGGTATCCACAACATCTCTGAGCAATCTGTTCCAGTGCCTCAGCACCCTCACAGCAAAGAATTTCTTCCTAATATCTAATCTAAATAGAAAAATGGAACCAGGGACATTAACTTGCTTAGCAGGTGGGAATGGTACTTTGTTAATTAACAGGAGAAGTCCTGGCCAAAACTTCACTTTGAAGATAATATTACACCATTTAGTTAACTTGATGCTCAGAATACAAATACAGTAATTGTGAAGTAAAAATTCCAAATAATGAAATAAGTTTGAAGATATTTTATGTGACCTGTCAGCACAGCCTTAAAAATATTAAATAATATTAAGAAAACCAATGTGGATGTATACACTTGTTAACCTGTGCTTTCTTTGCAGACACTTAAACCCATATATCAAAGAGTATCAATTTTTCTAGTAACCTGCTTCCTTATCTAAGTCATCCATTGCTGTAACTTAGAGCACATGGATGCAGAATCAGTCTCCTACATCTGTTAAATTGATCTTTTTTTTCCTGAATTAGTGGTTTGTCAAATAGCCTAGCTCTTGCTAAATAAAACTTATTTTGCTTGCCTTATCATCAAATGCTTGTCCTATTCAGATTTTATGAACTTAAGTTCTGTATGAAAGATACTAAGCATATCTAAATCACAGTAGTTAAAATTCTATTATTTTATCTAGAAGATCATTAGGGAGTAAAAATTAAATAAGTATTTCCTGAAAAGTGTCAACTAACCCCTGATTTTAAATTATTTGTATCAAGTAAACAAAAAGTGAAATCAATGAATCAAATTTATTTTGCAATGTTAGGCAGCAACCTTTGATTACAGCTCTTTTTTTTGGTATATATTTCAGCACAATTGTTCAAAAAAAAAGAAACCAAAACATGAAACTTTTAAAAGGTGGGAGTAAAGGGTTTTATATGTTATTCTAGCATCGTCCCTGAAGCAAAATCCATTGATTCAGCTATATATTTGCAACTTAACATTTCAAAAATAAGATTCTCCAGGTGAAGAATGAAAATGATGAGGAAAGAATAAAACCTGTAAGAAAACTTGTTAATGGCTATGCAAACAGAAAGTCTACTTGGGTGTTACTATGTTCTGTTGTAAAAGTCCAGGAAGTCTGTATAGAGGTTAGATCTTGGTAACAAGATAATCATCCAGATCCTACTGTGAGCATCTGGCCTTTTCTAGATAGGGGGCATGGCTGGAGTGCCTCAGAAATTTCTCTCAGCTACTTATAAATAGAAAAAGTTTCCATCCCCTAATAGGCTACATTATTATGTGCTGTGAGTTTGTTCTGAGCTACTGGGGAGACTGAAGGAGATTTGGAAGTTATTTGGTAGAAACATGAAAGATAGAATGAGTTTAGGACAAAAATAGGGTTGAGAAATTCAGAGTGAAACTCTGAACTTTGTGTTACTGAGAAAACTGGGGCAGGAACTCTCAGAGAGTCACTTACTCCATCTGTCAGGTTGCTCCTACCTGCAGCTTACATGTCTAATTTAATAGTAACCTTTCATATTTAATTGTGTTGATTTGTTTCTGGAAACAGGAGAATCAGAAACCATTAAGCCAAGCAGTGGTGAGGGCGGATGTTTATTATGTCAACAGGGATAGGAAAATTTTAATTAGAAAATACTAATCAAGACTAAATCCAGTAAGAGATATTTAATCCTCTGACTACTGTTTTCACAGCTTTCTCTAATAATCTTTACACCAGATGTACTGAAGGCTTAAATGTGAAAGGTGAAATACAGAACTGCAGGGAAAACTGGGTGAAAAAGACAGGCAGTCACTTCATAACCTGTCAGGTCAGCAGTCCCCTTAACCACATAACACAAAGATGAACTGACTGAATATCTTCAAAGTATTCTCAAGGTCTGGAGTGCTGGAATTAAATTCTTTTTACTTTTGTGATTTCTTTTAAATGGACCTCTGTTATTTTTCATTTGCGGACCTGATGTACTCATTAAATAGTGTGTGAATCTTTTAATCAAACACTCTCTATGTGTTGCAAAACTCAAATACATCTTTCAAATGTACTTTTTCAGTCTCTAATATTAATTTAATTTTTAGTGATCCATTTTAATTTTATGATCGTTTATATGATTTCCACAATAGCCAGGAAAATATGAAGCACTTCTGTGAATCTTAAACATACTGTCCCACTATTCTTACTATCACATTCAGATATTGAAAATGTAAAGGGGAACAGAAGGTAATTTGGGAGTCCACCAGAAGAAGAGCAGGTAAATCCAGGACAGATACTATAAAGAAACAGGGATCTCTTGGGGAAAGTGAGGTGGAGTTTCCTCAGCATTACAAAGCAAATGTGATTTTCAGTTCTGAATTCTTATATATATGTACATAAATATTATATACATATATGCATATATATATAGAAAGAGAAACTTCCAGAATTTTTGTGTCCAAATGTCACTTGTAATGTTGTCAACTTTTACTTTTCTCTTTTCTCCTCTCTGAGTCACTGAAACCACACAATGTCCTTCTTAACTAATGGAGTTATATGATAATAAACAATTCTATCCTTTCAATTCTTCTTACATGGTTTTAGCAATCTTTGGATTCAAATGCCTCAGACTCTTTGATTTGTAGAGAAATTACAGAGATATAAATGTAACTTTGCAGCAATTATGCAATTAATATGTGATTCATATCCAAATTATCAGGTTTTCTTATGTGCATATAATTTGATAAACAAATAAATAACATTATCTGTCTGTGTATAAAACATACGAAAATATAGTCTCTAATGCAAGATATGTAAACTTTACTTTCACTGCTTTTGATGTATTTTCATCTTTTGTATGTCCAGATGCATTCAATCACCTTAGTTTTATCTGATACAACATCACTATCATTTGCTTTCTAAAGATTCAAAACAGAGAGAATGTTCACAGATGTATGTACCTCACAAGAAGTATCTAGAAATCCAAAAGTTCCCATCTAACCCAATGATCATCATTGTGCTTACTGAATGAGATTCATGACTTTTTTTTCAAGACATTAAGGCTTTGTTAAATCTAACCCTATGCATGAACAGTCAGGACTGGAAAATAATTTTGTTCTAAGTTTCTTCCTGTTCTCTTCAAGAGGTTCAAGGAAAAACATCTTTTTTAAAGTTTGGTGAAGTCTTGATCAAATTATATTTGTGGGATGACTGAGTCAAAGCAAAAACTGAAATGGCTGATAAAATTCTCAATTGACAACTAACAATCTCCATTGTCATTAAGGTGTTTTTTGTTGGTTTTTAATTTCTCTTTCTGTTCCCTGAATTATGTGTATTTCCACTGATTCATAAACAAGAGTGAAAAGGACATGTTGATGTAAAGGTGAGGAGTGCATATTGATGTGAAGTATGATATTTAAAACATTTCATATCTTTTAATATCAAATTCATTTATTCTGTTGTAAGTAGAGATGAACTGAAGCATTGACATTTCAATTCATATGATGTTTGGACTTCTGATTTTAGCTCTGACACATAGTTGAAAGCACAAAAAGGATTTGTATTGAGATATTTGAATTTCACCTCCACCTAGAGTTTTGAGTATTTAGATTTACTGTCCTGGATCTGTGCTTTTTCTAGTTCTGAATGATATAATATATTAATAACTATCATGTCAGTAAATCTGAATAGCAGATGTCATCACGGTCACTCTGAAATGAAAAAGTGGAAAAAAACTTATACACTTATAATCTTAATTTAATTTCACTTTGTGTAATTTACCTGGCTTTAACTCTTGTCGCTTTTTTTTTCCTAATTGTAGATATGAGTTTTATTTTGGAAAAAAACATTACAGTAAATAGACCCAGTTATCGTCCCAGCTATGCTAATATTTGAAACTAATCTGTTGCTTTTATTGGATGGACATGCAGAGTAGTGGAACTGGATTAGGGTTTTAAATTGGAAATGAAGTTAGAGTATGCTGCTTAATGTGCATATTAAATAAAGTGAGATTTTTGTATAATTTCAAGCAAATCAATTAGAAAGACCTTTCCTTTTGAAGTTAAAGATTCTGAGTATTCAACCATGTGTGGAGAAACATCTAAGTGGGAGCTGCCTGGGCCCTTTGACAAAAAGTAAAGCAAGTTGGAAGGCATAGCTAAATTTTCAAGGCACCTGATCTGATCATTTCTCCTGTGCTGGTCTTGATTAATCCAGTCCTGAAATGAAGGTATATGTTTTATGTATATGCAAACTTGCCATGTAGTGCTCCATAAAGTAATTTTTTCAGGCTCATCTGCAGCACCTGATAAAAGGTTTTGTTTCTGGCAAAGTATTGTCACAATTTAAGTCTGTCACTAAGCTCTGACTTAAGAGGCTATCATTTTCCACTTTTTGTTTCCGATTAATATTAGAATGTCCTGCATTTTGTACACCTCAAAAAGTATCTTTTAGCTAGTTTCTGTGAAGTAACATCTCTTCTCTGTGTTTCTTTTTGACAACCATTTTTGGTGACTCAACAGGGCACAAGCCATATTCATTCATGTTGGTGTCTGTTATTTAGGGTTGCCATGAAAAGCTGATGGTCTGCCATACATTTTTATTCTGTTCAGCCTTACATTGGGAAGACTTTGTGCTCCTGGAGAACAGATGCTGCACATCAGAGGTTTGCTGTGCACATCCAGTAACACAGCTGTGCTCCTGCCAATGCAGGACACAATAGTTTTCATTTTTTGGGCCAGTAGCCTGTACCTAATGCTCTCTGGTCATGTTGGATTCACAGGTCATGCCCTGGAAGGAGCCATTTTGTACAACACTCATCCTGACAGTGGCCTCATTGCTGGTGGTAAACAAATTCTGAACAAGTACCTAAAATCCTTTATTGAGCCCTCTCTTAGAGAGCCCCAGTGACCCTATACCAGGTCTCTATCTCCCCACAGCCCTGCCCTGTCTGGCTATGGGCCGAGCTGAGTCGGACCCACCCATGGCCAACATCCTCAGGCAGGTTCCTGATGCCCAGGCCTGAAGCTTCCCCGGTGCTGCCCAGCTGCCCTGCTCCTGGCTGGAGATGGGACCTGCTCTGCCTGCTAGGGCCTGCCATCACCAACCCGGGGAGGCACTGGTGCTCCTGGCACCTTGAGCAGAATGGAACATGTTCCAGAGAGGTTTTTCTGATTGTGATCCTAATCTATTTCTTATTTGGAAATAAATAGAATGAAATGTTTTACTTCAAAGGGAAAGCATTATTTCATCATGGAAAATAAAACCATACACTTTTTAATGTGTGAAACTCTTAGACTGGGAAGTTCATGTAGTGGGCAATGCAAGCACATGCCTTAGAAAATATTTGTAAAGATGGGCTGAATTCACACCACATTCTCTGAGAGAGTTGTGAGTTCAAACTGATACATCAAGTGACAGAAGTGCTTCTGCTGATGTTGACAGGATATGAATGTGTCCAAAGTTTGCTTTGTTCATATGTGAATATGAATGAAAATATAAATAGAACATCTGATCTGGTTTCAGATAGTGTCTTTTTTTGCTGATTATGAGATCTCTGATATTTCTTCTGATTCATGTTCATTCCAAGCCAAAGAAGTTTTGAACATAAGACACTGCTAGGAGGGCTCAGTTTGCTGGTTTCCATGTTTTTAGGGAGCGTGTAGTAAATATTGTTTTCGTGGTTTTTTGGTGGTTGTTTTTTTTTCTTTCTATTGTGGAGCAAGAAGCCCCTACAGTTACTTAATTTCAGATGTGTAAGAAGGAAGAATGCAGTAAACAGATTATAACATTTTCTTGTTTTTATCTAATAGCATTTTGCTCTAACAATTTTCTCTTAACAAGTAGCTTGCTTGATACCCCTGCTGCCTTCCTCCTGGTTTTTCCATCATTGTCATTGCACATGGTGCAGATGCTCTATGAACATGCTTTCTACCAATTGACTCATTACTGTACTCTTATAGAGCTATTCATACAATCATTGGTGTACATGAATGCAGGGTGTATTAGAATAGTTAAGTAATCAGGGGATGATGGCTTACATTCACTCTGCAGGTATGTAGCTATTGCTGTATCAGATCCTGGTCCTGTGAAGAAAGCCTCTGTTGGAAACAACAGGTGTATTTTGTCTGCATAGCGTTTACCTCCATAGGTATGAGAGTACCTTGGACTTGACAACTAGCAAAAGAATGCGAACATTCACAGTCTGAACACCATTGATTAACTGATCCATCTCCAGCAGATGAGAAGCAGGAGTTGTGATATGTTTGTCAATGCTGAACAATTTCACAAGGAAGAAACAAATCATTCCACATTGCCAGGCTATTCAAATGCTCTGTTTTCCAATAATAAGTTTGACAGTGAAGTTGGTACCCATGGAGTTTTGAAGTTCTTTATTTTCTCAAGGCTAGCACATCAGATTTCTCATCTTAAGTATTTTTTTAGAAAAAAATCCTGTGTGTGCAAATGTTTTTATGTAATGTCATAGCTGACTCTAAAAATATAGAGGAAAACATAAGTTTTCCAGAATTCAAAGCTATTTCACTTGTTCATATGTTTACTTACTGTACAAGGAAAACGATTACTTTAATGTCCATCAGTTATAAAATATTCAGCTTCATGTATTTTAGTACATACGTGGAAGTAGACAGAGATGAAGAGAGGAAGTCCTTTTAAGGAAAACATGTTTATGTCAGAGCTGTTCTGCTTTTGCCATAAACTTTCTACCTTATGTCTATAGCTATCTGAGGTATGGCTTTCAAATCTTTGTCTACCTGTCTCTGGTGTTTTGTGAGAATAAATGCATCAGTGTCTGAGTCATCAAGGTGCTCTGATGGTAAGACACAAAATAACTGTAAAGATGAAATTAATAGGCTTTTTCTTCATTCTTGTACACAAAGCTTGTCTTTGTTTCCTACTTAATTAATCTCATGTTAATTAGTCCTAATCTTTGCTTCTGTACATTGAACAACGGCTTTGCTTTTCCTCTGCACATTCTTCTTCCACAACACCAGCAAGTCAGGTAAAATATTCCTGTCAGTATTCTTATTGAATAATTTATACATTGTTGGTAATTCTAATGCTCTCTCAGACTGTCCATCACATCAAGTGATTACACAAATATGGTGTGCATGCAACCAGCCAAAAGAAAAGCAAACTGTTTTAGTGAGGTGTAGGTGCATTTTGAAGGAAAATCCCTGTGAAAGTCAGTGCTTAGGTATTTTCAGCTTTCTTTAATGATAATATTTCTCAAAAATTTAATCTCAGAAAAAACCACCAACACCAGTGTCTTCTCTTTATTGCAATTTTTTCTTCTTAATGGCATGTGAAAATGTTCTTGATTTAAGGAGACTGCTTACAGATATAGTAGGATTACTTTTTATTTATGACAGCTGTAAGGAGCTAACAGAGCCTGATGATTCTGTTCCAAAGAGAAGTGAAGGTCATCATGAAACAGAAAAATTCTAAAAGAAAAAATAGAAGAAAAAAAAGTATTTTCTAGAAGAAAAAAACCAACTTTTGTTGGCCTGTATTTATGTAAATATTCCATTAAATTGAAAGACAAAGCACCTTGGAATGCATGTGGGAAATGTCTGAATTGCCAACAGCATAACTGAGAAAGGAAAAATGCTGGACATTGAAAACTTTATAAAGTGCAATTTGAAAGGTGTCGCTAGTGCCTTTTACTAGGGCTGGAACGGTGTGGGCAGGTGAGATTCAGGCACTGTCACCTTCCAGAAAGCGTTCCTCGCAGAGTCGCTCCTGTGGGACTCGTAAGCCCCTGCACATACACCCAAGCGCACCCTGCAAGGTGTCTGCAGGCAGTCACACACACACACACAGAGTCCAGATAGTGACAGAGATAAAGAGGTGGGAGGGGATCTTCGTTTGGAGTTCCGAGGGATTTATTAGCAGTCCCTGCTCAAAGAAGTCCAGGGATGAAAACAACAAAATGGCTGAGGGTCAGGCTTTAAGTACGGGGGTGGGAAAGTATCAGGGGCCAATGGTCTGAGGGCACAGGGGCGGTACACAGGCGGGGTTAGACTAAGGAAACCAACAGGGGGCTCGGAGGGAGAGACGATGGGGCAAGGGTCAATGGGGGAACAGAGAAGGGAGAACTTTCCAGAACCGGACATATAGGGCATAAAGGAGCAGGGAGAACAACTGGCCAATCAGGGAAACTGAACTGAAGTACATCAACATAATGGAGCAAAGCATCCTGGGGGGAAGCCTTTTCTGTCGCCCTAACCTTGGGGAGGATCCTAGGGGCTATCCCATCACTGAATGAGCTGAGTCACTTGTTGCGCCGGCACACTGGCCTCCACAGAAACGAACTTGGACTGGGTAGCAAAGGTGTAGTTTTTTTCTTCTAGGTTCTAGGATTTTAGATCCTCTGTTAAAAAGGAGGTTTATATTGGATATGCCAAATCCTTTCATTTTCTCTGAATAAAAGCAACATATGGGGCTCTGAATTTTGGGTAACTTGTTTGCTTTAGAAGACAGTGATAGTTACCTCTGAAGCACATTGATTCACCAACACTGGCTTCAAATATTTGCTTTAACTTTTATCGTGCTGCCCCTGTATGTTTCTTTTGGGTAATTAACATGATATTAATTGCTTCAAGAAAAAGGAATTTAAAATAATTCCATTTTTAATTATAGTACAAAATAATGTCCATCTAAGCACTTTTCTCTGGCAACCCTACACTCTGTACATAACCAGTTCTGTGGGTTTAAACATATTCTTCTAAACCTGGCACCATGGTATGTGAAGTTATTAAAGGGTCATGTGTTTTAGACAAAGCAGAATTAATTATTAACTACTTAATTTCTATACAGACAAGTGTTAAGCAATACATACAGTGCAGGCAGCTTGGGGTGCAGCTGCAGTGGAGCTGCAGGCTGATCTCTGGGTGGCAAGAGCCCAAGGCAAGAGGCAATGAACTGCTGACCTAGTGACCTGTGGTCTGGGCAAGTGACCGGACACTTGGAGACACCACAGGAGCCAGCCACCTCCAGACTTTCCCATGCTTAGACTGTAAAAGAATAAAAGCCCAGGAATGCCTTTGCTCAGGGTCACTCCTCAGAGTCACCCAGCTAGAGCTGTTATTTTCTTATTCTACCAAGATTAAATTATTTTAACAATCTGGACGTCTGAGTCTCTGCTATAGGAAACCAGGGGTCAAACCGGTGAGGAAACTTGGTGTAACTGTGTGAGTGTGAGGTGTGCAGCTCTGAAGGGGCCTTGGTCCCAGCTCAGGTGGTTCAAGTGTATCTGCCAGAGTGGCTTCTGCATGGTCAGAGAGGGAAACTTCCTTAACACAAGAATTAAGAGGAACAACTGCGGATATAATAATTTTCCTTAGCCTTTTCTTTTCTTGGCAGTGGTTCAGTTCTTCCGAGTACAGATATACTTCTGTGGATTGAGCTGATGCTGACCTGGGGTTTTGAAAAACAGATGAGAAAAATAAGGCAATATTCTCAGAAATTTAAGAATTCACTCCTTAATGAAAATACAACAAAGAAGTCTATGTCAATATTGATACCACTCTTACAAATTCTTCCACTTCTGTTGCAAATTTACAAAATATATTCAATTTCCAGATATGCTCACTACATATC
This sequence comes from Atrichornis clamosus, assembly GCA_013400975.1. Lineage (NCBI taxonomy): Eukaryota > Metazoa > Chordata > Aves > Passeriformes > Menuridae > Atrichornis > Atrichornis clamosus. The sequence continues at coordinate 174,714 of WBMZ01011704.1, read as the reverse complement.
CAGTTCTGTCTGATGAAATGAATGCAGTATGGCCTTCTCACAGAAATTTTATGTAAGCAGTTACCCTGGGAGCTCTTAGTGTAAAACATAACCTAAATATTAATAAGGACAAATGTTCAGACCTCAGAACAGGTGTTAATGCATGCACCTTGCAGATAAAACCAGTAGTAACTGCTAAGCTAAATCCTCTTAAACATCTCTGAAATGTTACCTCTTAGCTGTTATGTTTGACTGCTGAAGAAGATGCCAAGAATTTAGTGCCAAGTTTCTGTGACCACTGTCGAGTTTCCTTGAAAACAACAAGAAAATTGGACTACTGCTAAATTGTACTGGAAAATAATAATGAATTTTATAATATTAATAGTGGAGAAACCCCCCCCCCAATAAATTAATATTAACATCAGTTCTTTGATTTAGTGTCAGGGTGCTGCAAGGATTGGCTGTTCCCTATAGGCTGGTAGCCACAAGGTATCCCCTGGGCTGGCACTGCAGGGCCTTACCAGACAGGGTCTGTCCCATTGAGTCATTCATTCAGCTATAGAACTAATGTTTTGAAACTGCTAAATCTGCATAATTTTGAAATACTGTTGTGCTGAACTTTGAACTAACAACCAATGTCTTTAAAGAAGGCCTTTTCTATATTTACAATCTGGACTTAAGCACTCTGAAGAGGATTTGCTAATCACATAAACAATTATCTTCTTTGTAGTAGAAATAAAAGGACTGACTGCATAGTCAAATTATGTTAATTCCTGGTAAAAAAACCCTGTTTCTTTTTTTCTCTTGCATACCTCCAGAAAAATAAGAAAACCTTTCCCTATTGACAGATGTAGTTTCTCATAGGTACTGATGAATTTATGAGATGATTACAACTTGGAGCACCAGCAATTGATCAATCCTGTCCATGTCAATGGAAGGTAAGTTTCCACAACTAACTCTCACTTTCAGGGCCTTTAGAATCTGGAAAAGCACATTATATAAGGAGTGAAGCAGAGGAAGAAGAGTAGGAGCTGTTAGCAAGACAAGCACTAATAAACTTGACTTTCCCATGTATTAAAGGAAGACAGAAAAATCTTGCCTTAATGTCCATAATTCAACCTGAGCTCTTTACTCAGTTCATGTACTCTTTTTCAGTTCTGTGTCCTGTATTCCACTTGAAACGATGCACAAAAACACAGTAGTATTGTACACCGAAGGAAAAAGGTGTTTTGGTATTCTTAACAAACTCAGAAATATCCACAGAGTAGAACGACATTTATTTCTAAAAACACACTGAGTGATTGCAGTCGATAAATCACCGGGAAGGTACAAGGAAAATTGCCAGCCAGTTTACTGATGGCTAAGTAGGCTGACATGACAACAAGGTACGTAAAGTTGTGCCTTACTGGACTATGAAGTCACTGAGAATACTTCTTGAAGCAGCTTTTTGAAAGCTCTCATACAGGTGCAGTGGAGGATAAAAATTCTCCAGTTTAAATAGCTTCTGCTCATGTATGCTTTCTTCTCTGCTTTGTGACATTGGCCAGGGAAAACCAGTAATAATTCCTGAATGAACACAGTTTTTAGCTTGGAGCACCGTGAGTGTTGGAGCCTTATTTAAATCTCATAATGTAGAAGAAACCTGTGGTGATTCAGGGGCTGTTTCATGAGTTCTTTAGACTTCATTTTATGAACAGCCATGCAAGGTGAGAGGCAGAGGTCTAGGTGAGGCCAGGAAGTGCAGTTTTCAGATAGCACTGTAGTTGAAGCAGAACTTGCTGTTGTAGCTTTAGTGCTCAGTCAGTCATTCCTTCACTCACAGGTGGGCACTGCGGTCTGGAGAGTTAGACTTTCAGAACATCTTTGTGACAGCAAGATAGAGGAGATGGAGGTCCTTTGTAAACAGTAATCATCCACACATTACAATAGGAGAGGATATTAATGTGTTGTCTTCTCAGCATCACTGTGTGAGCTGTCTCTTACACGTGTCTGAGAATGCTCAGAACCTGTATTATGGTTATGTGCTCTCTTTTTGCAAGATACTGCTGAAAAGTACTTATGAAACAATTTTTGGAGTTTAGCATGAAATACAAATTATAAAACCTAGTGTCTTTCTACCAACATTCTAAGAAGTATACATTTTGTTTTACAAGCTTTCACCTTGCTAGGATTTCTAGATTCTCCTTACTGCCTAGAATTTCAGTTACTGTAAAGATACTATCAAGATTGTATGTCTTTCAACAAAAATATAAGAAGCCCCTGATGATGCATCATGCTGCAAAGTCCTGAATTTTTTCTTTGAAATAATTCCAGTATTGTCCTGATGCACAAGAATAGATCTTTATCTTAAAATTCTTCCAGATTTGCCCTTCAAAATATATTCTCATTCTTCTTCTCTACTTCCCATCTTTCACAAAACCTTCTTCCTTTCACTGGTAAAGTGAAAGCAAGATGTTGTCCATAGCACAATCACCCGTAAGGATACAAAATTCTGCCTTTAGTACTGAAAGAGGGAAATATTACATTTAATCAGTAGTTTGGTGATTTTTGAATCTTATATGGAGCTGTTGTATGTTTTTGTGATTTTGTAATTTTAAACTGGTTTAGTTTAGTTTGGTGTCCGTTCTTATTCTTGAATACCCTGAGGAAATTAGGGAGTGTCTTGGAACTTATACACTTCAGAAGTTTTAATAAATGTGATCCACCTGCAGAACTTAATCAATAGGGAGTTGTTTAGCTATGAAATAAAACTAATAGAGTATTGTTGGGGTAGAAGGATCTTGGGTAACTAAGTAACTAAAGATGGATGAAACATTTTGGATACCAGTTGGAACAATAAGACAAAAAGTGGGACTCAGCAGAAAGAGACTGCCTGCGCTCATGAGCACCCAAGCTCTACTAGGTCGTTCAAAGGACAGTATGAGCATGACTAAGAGGGAGGAAGCAAAAAGAAGACCCCCTCCTCAAAATTACCAGAGGAGGACACCAGACAACATTCTTGCACCACAAAATAGAAGCAAGGAGAAACCAAAAACCCATTCTATGATGTCAAATACTGGGGGGACAAGGAAATAGAATGATGGAAAAGCCTTGGTGTGATATTGTATATAAACCCTGGAAATTTCTTCTGGAACCTGGAATTGCTTCTCTGGACTTTCTTGGTGAATAAATGATCGTCTGTCCCCAGCCTTGTCCAAGCATTGTTAATAGGAATGTTCACTCCATAGCTTACTGCTATGGAGTTCTACATTTTAAGAGAGCATCTTTGCTTCAGTATAGTTTCCTTGTAATTGAGATAGTAGTTCACTCTAGCCAATTTCGTAAAAATAAATAATCATAAAAATGTATTAACAATAAGTTTAAAGACTTGAGGACTGTAGTTTTACTTACAGCATTTCCTACCTTGAGCATCTTTTCTTGATAATCTCACTCTTTATTAAAACAAGTAGTCTTATTCAGCAAAACTTTCTTCTCTCAAAGCCAAGTTCTTTTCACTAAAACCTCAGCAGCAAAATTGAATTGGAAGTCCTGCCTTGATATCTTCAAGGAATTTTCAAGCAGATATGTTCCCGTTTTTCTTCTTTGGGATGAGGTTTTGTTGAAATCACATCAAAGTAGCATCCTCTCTTCCTTTGATAGAATAAAGAGTTTGTTATGATAGTTATAACATACAGTGTTTTCTGGACTCTGAGAGGATAAATTACAACCACACAGTATCCAAGGAATATTTTCAATTGAAAAAAGTTGACTTTGCAGTGGGAAAGCTAAACTTTTATCAGAAAGTGGATTTTTCATTAAAACCTAGTTTAGTTGAAAACAAATTTCCATTAAAAATAAGCTTGGTACATTTTTTCAATTTGTTTTATTCTCCATTACTTTTCACATTATTTTGCCTCGTCTAAGACATATTCTTTCTTATTAAGTTGCACTATTTGATGTCTGTTTGATAGCATCCTCTCTTCATCTCCCTTTTAATGTTGCTTTTTTTGTCTTTTCTTTTCTGGCTTATTACAGCAAGTACTGTATTTAAAAGGCAGGATGGAGGGGATGAAACAATAGGAAATCTTTCTCCTTTTCCTCTAAAATTGTTTTGAAATTTCCACATATTGGATCGAATATCCAGTTAGGATATCTGATGATATAACCTCATTGCAAGTGCTCTCAGTTCAGTCTGCTGAACCTCCACAAAGGCTCTCCAAGACCTCTACTGAATTCCTTTCATTAGTCAGAGGCATAATATGTGCAGTGCTTCTTTCTTACCATCCTCCTTCACTTAACAAGCAGCAATTAAGTATATTCTTCTCAGCTTCCCTTAAGAATGCAACAACCTGTGGGATGTCTGTTCTAGTATGTGCCTTTTACATCAGTAAAATGTTCATAACTAACACTCCAATTTCTAAATAAAATAAATGATGACAGGTTTTTTCTTTCTTCATTTTAATCCCTGCAATGAGACAGTTTTAGATGTGTTCCAGGTACTTTGTTCTGGTTTGAAAAATTCAGTTTTATACCTACTGTGTATCATTAATATGTGTTAAAGTAACGGAAGTAATGTCTTGGTAAACCTTGGTGTTATAATGCATGCAGAGCATATAAAAAGCCTATCATTTGAACATTTAGTATTTAATATATTGCCACGAATGTTTTGAAATGTGGAGATAATTTATTACAGATAATGTAAATACCAAAGCAACACTGATGACTATTTTTCATGCATGCTTCTTTGATAATTTATTACAGATAATGTAAATACCAAAGCAACACTGATGACTATTTTTCATGCATGCTTCTTTTTAAGGTCATGCAGAAAAAGTGTACTTTCAAAAGAAAGACTTCCATGACAACTAGAGGGAGTGAGGGAGAGAAGAGATTGTTAACTCACATGTATCTTTTTAGCCAAGAGAAATACGGAGATGCTTTTGTTTACATGACAATAAAGCAAACAAAAAAAATCGAGAGTATTTTTTAACCACTACGCATTGTGGGGTCGTCCTCTCCTGAACACCTGCTTGCCAATGGGAAGGGGTGAATTAACTCCTTGTTTTGCTTTGCTTGCATGCACAGCTTTTGTTTTCCCTATTAAATGGTTTTTTTATCTACCCACGAGTTTTCTAGCTTTTACCCTTTCAATTCTCTCTCCAATCCCACTGATGGGGGAGTGAGTGAGTGACTGTGTGAGCCTTGACAGCTGGTTGGGGTTAAGCCATGACAACAAGTCAGACTCCTGGTCAGATTAAACATGCAGTAAATACAGCTGGGCTGTTGCAAAACCTGTTGGAACCTCCTTATCCCATCCTGGGACTGTGCAAAGTGACAAAGATGTCCCGGCTAGACTGCTGGTGTGGCTCTACTGGGCAGGAATACCCTAAACACAGGGTTATATTGCATCAAGACAACAAAAAATAATAAAAGATAAATCATAGCATTTGAACAGATATGTCTCTTGAACATCCATCATACAACTACCAGGGGATTCTTTCAGTACACTAGCACTGGAGATTAGTGGAGCTTCTTTATCCTATAGGTTCGGCCTTTTCTATTCTCATCATGCTAGATAAAATCTGCACTAAAATGCTGCTAGTGGTTAGCGAGAGCAAGTCTGGGGCTGGGTGGGAGGGAGGAAATAAAAGGAAAACCTCTATCTTCACACTGAAGCAATCTATTCAGTAGAACAACCACAGGGCAACTCCCTAAGCTGCTATTATAAACACTATATTTTGCCAGAAGAACCTCAGCAAATAAGTCTTAAATACATTGTAAGACACCTAAAGCTGCATGTATACATATAAACCTATAAAAATAAGTTCAACAGATGTTTGGATTCAAATAAATCTATGATGATTGAAATAAATCACGAGAAGGCTGGCAAAACTTTATTCAACAAAGAGAGTGTGCTTACTGCAAAGAGAGGAATATAACTTGAGTGTAACACACTTGTGTGCATTTTTTCCTAAGTAGCACACAGTACATTCTTTAATTATGTTCCCAGAGTTTTCTGTCAAGTACTTCAATACCTCAATTCCTGTGCAGATAGATATGCACTCACAAATAGTTTATGAAAGTGCAAAGTTTCTTACTTCAACAGACAGAACTGTTTTGAGTGGAAACATTGGTGGTACCTGGAGACAAATATCAATATCATATTAAAAAAAGATTAGATCTATTTAGATATTCAGCCTATGGATACTGGTCTTTAATATATTACACACTGTCCCCAGACTTCAATTTCTGTACTTTGGTATCGCACTGTACCTTGGATACACTGTCTCAAAATCCAGACCATCATTTCCTTATTGAATAATTCTAATGCAACACACTGCTTGTGCCAGCAAAGGATAGGCTGAAGGAGGAAATTCTACCAAATATATTTCAGTTTTCCTCCCTCTATCTTTAATATACTTCTGTGTATATGCTGAGTTAAGCACACAGTTTTTTCATCCCTTATCTCAGTGAAGATAAGCTGTATATCAGTTAAGGAAGAAAAAAACCCTTCTTGCTGAAATGCTGAACTTGCTTTTACTTTAAGTAGAACTACTTCCCTGGTTGCCACAAACATAGAAAAGGCTTTTTAAACTAGAGCAGGTTTTGTGGTATAGTCACTAGCTGTTCTTTCTTGCAGGTCTTAATCTTCTCTGGCAATGTAATTTCTTGGTCATAAATGTGTCTTGCAAACTAAGATGCTGCAGGAAATTGTGGTCTGTGTGAAAGAGTGAAGAGATAGTTTCATAGTTTACATTGCAACATGTAAATGTAGCTGAGTAATAATTCATTACAGGAAAGTGATGTTAAGAACCGAGAAAAAACCCAGTTTTTATAGTTATGGGTTTCTTCTTTTTCTTAGTGGAAAATAATGCAAAACAAAAGCCAATCAAACTCCTTGCTCATTAAGAACAGGTGGGCAACTGAGACTAGTTTCTCTAGGAAATTATAATAAATAATCACATAAATATATCTGATACAACATTTTCAAAGATTTTTAGAATTTTATAAGGCTGGTACCAAATCTAGCAGTGGCCAGGAGCAGAATCAAGAAGTTTCCAATAGGACGACATGTCATTTAAAGAAGTACTTGTGTAGGACCACTGAATCAAAATTCCTGACAAATCAAAATAGCCACAAGGGACGGTTATGTTTACTGTATTTTTTTTACCAAAATCATTTTAAAGATGTTAAGTAAGCATCAGCAAATAGATTAATAAGTGCCAGTTGGTATTGCTTCTCTGTTATGTGATTTGCCTAACTGTAGGCTATTTGCTGAGTATTAATTAAATTAACTAAAAACTTGCTGTAAGTTTAAGGCCGTAATAAGAACTGAATTAGTTTATTTATTACATTAACTGCCTGCAGGCACACAATTATTTGCATGTCATCACAGTTTATTTCATGCTGTTATTTTGTGTGTTAAGGAGCAGTCTGCTGGATGTTAAATATTTAATTATATTCCCATCTACGTCATTTAGCAAATCGTTTCACTCAGCTCCATGGCTGTCAATACCTATCAGCATGTGTGAGAACCAGTTCAAATCCAAATCTATTTCTTTTGCCATATCCAATGCAGTATGTTATTTATACCAGAAAACAGTGTGAAGAAAAGGATCTACAGCTAAAAGGAGACCGTAGCCTCATTTCCCAATTTCCTGTAGAAGCAGTCCCTTTACTTGTGTCTCTGCCTCACCACTGCCACTTGTCTTCACCTCTCCAAGGCACAAAGGACACAAAGGAGCATATGAGCTAAAATGCTGCTTTGAGACAGAAGGGAGGAGATTTCAGTGAAATAGGGGGTTACACTAAAATTCATCAGCCAAGTTTTATGCATGTGAAAGAAGAAACAGAAATGCACACACAGATATTATTTATAACTCAGTCTACCAGTGGTCAGATGGGAAAGAACATGCTAATGGTTTTAAAAATGGATTTCAAGACCAAGCTGCCAGCAGAAAGGCCATGTTTTCCAACAAAAACTCTGAATTAAAGATGTAGCTGCTAACTCTCTCCTATTCACCATTTCTTAAAGGAAATTTAATTCAAGTTTATTTTAAATAAATTCTCCCTTACTGAACATTTATATCTTGTCTGAGTTCTGTGATGTTTTTTGCTTTAGAAGTGAATATTCATGGTAGTGGTGTGGAAATGCTAGTGGATTATATGCCAGAGGAAAACTGAGAGAACACTGAATCAATTTAGTAAGTAGTGGGTACACCTACAGTAGCACTAGAGTTACGACTGGGATGAGTAAATATTCTAGTTACTGCTGTGAATAGACTTCAAGAACATGGACTTGTATCCCTTCTGGTGAAAATAAACTGGCAGATGAAGCCCAGGAATGTCCCTGGTGCACTCCCACTTCTATGGGGCATTTTAGTTTCAGCTATTAGTCTAGATAGAAAAGCTAAAAATGGGTTTTTGTTTGAGTTACAGATGACTTCCTGATTCAATGCAGAGGCTCTTCTGTCGAAAGCCTCCAAGAAAGGAAGCTGTAGAGTGTCTTTGGCTTATGTAAGAAGGCAGTGCCTTCCACAAAAACATAACAATAACACCCAAATTACTCACCCTGCCAGTTACATTCAAGTATTAGGTCCCTCCTTCAAGTAGGCTATGGTTTCAGGAGCTTTCATGACTCAGTCGGGCTGTCACTTCTAAAGAGCAGCTGCAGCAGTTGAGGAAGCCTGTTGTCTTCACATAATCCTGATGAACACCCTGTGAACCTGACATGTAAAATCCTGCAGTCCTACATTGTAAGAATCCATGCAAATCCTTTGTCAATTTTGATCTACATGAATTTCTAGACTGAGAGTTCTGCTTTGCTTGGAATATAATCATATGCTTACAGGCAAAACAACCCTCTAAACAACACTGATCTTTTTGTTCCATGTTTAAGCCTTGCAAAGTTGTGATTTGCCAGAGATTTTGATGATAATATATAGAGGATTGCATTTGATTCTGGGTTCTTTAGAAAGGCCAGTGGGTCATGAAAAATTCTACATTGAACAGGAGCCATAACTGAAATTTTCAACAATATATTGGAGCCCTAGTAAATGAGGCTGAGGCTTTGTACTGAAGTTTTGTTAGAACTAAGAGAAAGAACTAGATTTTTACTGCTTTTAACAATGATGTTGAAAACAGCTTAGCTTTAATCTGAGAAGGAATTGTGAGTCAAGACATCAGTTTAGTGTCTCTGTTTTGAAACCAGAGCCTGAAGCTCATGGTATTGCCAGACTCATTATTGACAACAAGTGGAAAGCAGTGAGAATATGTTTAATATTTCTCTGTAAAGTGAGGATAAATCTGAAAAATAAATATCTTATGTCTGGGTGAACTTCTACCCCAGTCCCTAGGAATAAAACTTTTGTGTATCTACAGTATTTATAAAAATAGTACTATGGAACAGCAGGGACTTACATTTGTTGGCTTTCTTTAACCTATTCTGCAATACAGAAGGCTCCATAGCTGAGCTATAGCATAAATCAGCAATTAAATATCTAACATGAAACCATTATATACATTAAATAATCTGTAGTAGGTTTGTATTGGTAGGCATGCTCTCGCATGAAGTAGAATTTGAGGTCAGCTTTGTTGTACGTACAAGAATTAAACCCTGGCTTCTGCTCTAGTACTCCTGACAGCATCTCAAGCTCTTGCAGGACAAGGTGTGAGAAGAGAGTCAGGCTTGAAAGCTGAAAAAGGATGTGGGTAGCTACAAGTACTGAAGGAGCTGGTATTGACTGTATGAATACTTGTGTTTCAGGGCTTAGTCAAGCAGATGATCTTTAACAACTTGAGGGGTCTTCACTGGGGCAGCCTGGTGGATAAGAGCTTGTGCTATTTTCACTTGGGAGGTGACAACAAGGATCACTGTTTTACGGCTAAGTCTGGTGTGTGACACCCCAAGGGTAGGTATGAACATGCCTGATTGGAACTTATTTTTGCAGATCAACAGTAGCCCGCAAGGTTATTGAGCAAAGGTTAATACTCAGCCTAAGAACAAATGTGTGATGAAACCATATGTACTTGGAATCAGAGGGCTCTAGGAAAGGTCTTTTGGGAAATACTAGAAATGTCTGAAATAATTATACTTTAGATATGAATACTATGAAATCTAAATGTGTGGCTGAAGCTTGTATAGGTATGTGGAATTTAATGTTTAGCAAACTGCATGAAGGAATTTTAAAAATACCTTTTAGCAGTAGGGGATCCCAAGTAATATGTAAAATCTGTTCAATGTCCTGCATAAACCCTTAGGAAGCTATGCTATGGTCTAGTTCTTCTTTGCCTGAATTGTTAGCAGGACCCATGATAGCTTGATTAAGCTTACATGAGACAAATCTCTTTCTTTTTTAATGCTGGCATAGTCAGAGGGTGGTTTATTTTTTCTGTTATTATAATCAACTTGCTGTAATTTACATGCTATAAATGATGAGAATTTGGGTTTTTAAAATTTCGTTAGCTAATTGCAAATAATTTAATAATAGGGCAAAGGCTTTCTCCTTCTATCTTTAAAAAAATACATGTCCAATTGTATTTCTTCATTTTGATCAAAGACTTATAATAATAAATAATATCATTACCTTGACTATAGTGAAACATGCAATTATTCAGATCCTGCATCATGTTTGAATACATGAAAAGTTAAAAAAGCAGGGAGTAGAGTAATATAGGTGACATAACATGTCATGCTCAGGACAGAATTAATTTCCACAGTGATATTGAAGAGAAGATTTTCTCTTTATCATGGAATTACTGCATTTAAATATATAGTAGTAATCAAATTAAATATCATGTACATCAGGAATTATTTAATCTTTTAAAATTATAGAGCAAATTATTATTATAGTCTATATTTCCATTGTCTTTTGCAAGCTAGTGATACTTGCCCTTTTTTTGAGTGTAAAACAGAACATTTTAACACCAGAATTATAGAGTTCTACAGTGGTATATTTTGCTCATTTAGATTACTTAAGAATTGCCACAATTTTGGGGGGCTTTTTGTGACCAAATGCACTGATTCCTGGAATTGACAATGCTCTCCATCTAGAGTAATGACACCTGCTTCCCCTGTTATCATTTGTCTCCTTTTCCTCACTTTCCCCGAAAGAACATAAACAAAAGATACACAAGCAAAATATAACCATGATCCGTTACCCTTACCTTTTTTTTTCCCTGTCTTCTCCTTTGCACTGTGAAGCACACAAAAAATGGACCTATAACTAAAGCAGCTAATGATGTCTGATTTGGCAGTCATTTTTCTTATAGGTCGTTACTTCTTTAATATATCAACATAGAATCATTAAGACTGGAAAAGTCTTCCAAGTTTATCAAGTCCAGTCTTTGACCGAACCCCATCATGCCAACTAAATCACAGTACTATGTGCCAAGTCCAATTGCATCTTGAAGGCCTCCAGGGATGCTGACTCCACCATCTCCCAGGGCAGCTCATTTCAATGTTTAAGAACCCTTTCAGTGAAAAAATTCTTCCTGATGTCCAGCCTGCACCTCCCTTGGTGCAGCTTGAGGCTATATCCTTTTGTCCTATTTATTGCTAGTTGCCTGGGAGATTGACTCCCACTTGCTACAACCTCTTTTCAGGTACTTGTAGAGAGTGGTAAGGTCACCTCTGAGCCTTCTTTTCTCCAGGCTAAACAATCCCAGCTCCCTCAGCCACTCCTCATATGACTTACTCTCTAGGTTGCTCACTAGCTTTGTTCCCCTTCTCTGGACATATGCCAGCACCTCAAAGTCTTTCTTGAAGTGAGAGCCCAAAACATAACACAGGATTTGAGGTGCGGCCTCACCGGTGCCAAATGCAGAGGGACAATCACTTCCCTGGTCCTGCTGGGACAGGCCAGGATGCCGTTGGCCTTTTTGGCCGCCTAGGCACTCTGCTGGATCATTCTCAGCTGGTTGTCGACCAGTATTCCCAGGTCTATTTCTGCTTGGTTGCTTTCCAGCCACTCTTCTCCCAGCCTGTAGCCCTGCATGGGGTGATTGTCACCCAAGTGCAGGACCTGCCCCTTGTTGAGCAGCATACTGTTGGCCTCAGCCCATTGGTCTAGCCTGTCCAGATCCTTCATCAGAGTCTTCCTGCCTTCCAGCAGCTCAACACTTGCACCCAATTTAGTGTCATCTGTGAACTGACTGAGGGTGCACTCCAAATTATCGATAAATATACTGAACAGGACTGGGCCGAATACAGAGCCATGGGGAACACCACTAGTGACCAGGCACCAATTGGATGTAACTCCATTCACCAGCACTCTCTGGGCCTGGTCATTCAGCCAGTTTTTACCCTAGTGAACCATGTGCCTCTCCAAGTCATGGGCTGCTGAATTTTCCAGAGGGTGCTGTGAGAGACAGTATTGAAGGCTTTACTGAAATCCAGATAGGCAACATCCACATTCACACATCCACCAGGTGGGTCACCTGGTCATAAAAGGCGATCAGGCTGGTCAGTCAGGACCTGCCTTTCCTAAACTCATGCATGCTGGGCCTGATCCCCTGGCCGTCCTGTAGGTACTATGTGATTTCATTTGAGTTGATCTGTTACCTAACCTTGTCAGGCACTGAGGACAGGTTGACAGGCCTGTAGTTGTCCAGATCCTCCTTCTGGCCCCACTTGTAGATAGGCATCACATTGGCCAATCTCCAATCATCTGGGACCTCCCCAATTAACCAGGACTATGATAAATGATGGAGAATGACTTGGTGAACTCTTCAGCCAGCTCTGTCAGTACCATCAAGTGAATACCATCCCGTCCCATAGATTTGTGAGTATCTAAGTGCTTTAGCAGGTCACTGACAAATTCCTTCTGGATTACAGGGAGCTATTCTGCTCCTTCTCTCTGTCTACCAGCTCAGGGGGCTCGTTGTGCTGAGGATAACCAGTCTATCTGTTGAAGACTGAGGCAAAGAAGTCATTAAGTAGCTCAGCCTTTTCCTCATTCTTGGTTGCAATGTTTCCCTCCACATCCAATAAAGGATGAAGATTTTCCTTGGCCCTCTTCTCGCTGATGTTGATTTATAAAAACCCTTTTTATTATCTTTCACAGTAGGGGCCAGGCTGAGTTGTAGCTGAGATTTCACTTTTCTAATTTTCTCTCTACATGACCTATTATCAACTTTGTACTCTTCCTGAGTTGCCTGCACCTTCTTCCAAAGTTCATAAACACTTTTTTTGCTTGAGTTCAGATGAAAGCTCGCTATTCAGTCATGCTTGTCTTCTTCTCCACAGACTCGTGTTTCAGTGCAGAGGGGTAGCCTGCTCCTGTGTCTTTAAGATTTCCTTCTTAAAGTGTGTTTAGCCTTCCTGGACTCCTTTGTTTTAAAAGAATGTTTCCCAAGGGACCCTCTGAAGCATTGTGCTGAACAGGCCAAAGTCTGACATGCAGAAGTCCAAGTTAGAAGTTTTGTTGACCTCCTTCCTTACCTCATCAAGAATTTAAAATTCCATCATATCATGCTCACTATGGTGAAGAAAGCCCCTGACCACCACATCTCCCACCAACCCCTCTCTGTTTGTAAACAGCAGGTCTAGCAGGACTCCACCTCTGGTAAGCTGGCTCACCAGTTGTGTCAGGAAGTTATCTTCCATACTCTCCAGGAACCTCCTAGACGGCCTCCTCTCCACTATATTATGTTTCCAGCAGGCAACTGGCAAGTTAAAATCTCCCACAAGAACAAGGGCTATGGATTGTGAAATGTCAGCCATCACCTTATAGAATATCCCATCTACCTCTTAATCCTGATCGGGTGGTTTACAATAGGCTCCCACCAGGATGTCTCTCTTGTTGACCTTCCCCTTGATTCTTATCCATAGGCACTCAACCTTATCATCACATATCATTTAGCTCTATACAGACAAACCACTCCCTAATGTACAGAGCCACCCCATCCCTTCTCCTACCTCACCTGTCCCTTCTGAAGAGGTTGTAGGCAATCCATTGTAGCACTCCAGTCATGTGAATCATCCCACCACTTCCATGATGATGACTACATCATAGCTTTTGTGTTGGACACTGGCTTCCAGCTCATCCTGTTTGTTACCCATACTGTGTGCATTGGTATAGATGCTCTTCAGCTGGGCTATCGATTTCACTACCAAAATGTTTGGTTGAACTTCCAGGATAATTGTAATTAACATCCTTTAAGTTTGTTTTCCAAATTGGTGGAAAACTGGCATTGTGATGCTATAGGCATAGTACATGGGATATACAAGCTAAACAATTCTCTTATTAAGAGGCAGGCAGTCAATACAGTAATTTCTGCAAAAATTCTTGGAATAGACCTTCACCCCAGACCTGGAGTAGTTCAGATCTTATGGTTGTCAAAGCATGGTTCTGAGTACACCTGCTTGACTACTGAGGGCACTGTAAAGTACGGTTATGAATTAAATAACTATAGAAGGAACTTTGAGAAAAAGTGACAATTTATTTTCATTTCTCTTGTAATAGAAGTCAGGGGTCTTTTAAAAAGGTGTTTATTAAAAAAAATATAAATAAATTAATGAATTGCAACAGTTCTCTTTTGGTCATCAGTTTTTCAAATAACTCTCTGTATTTTATGAAATACCTTTATAGTACTCTAGATTGGTGTTGACCTTACTGCTTGTAACTTTCTATATTTACAAATGTGTTGAAATCAGAATAATTTCTACCAATTAACTTTAATGTACTGCAGAAATAAGCAATATTATGTTTGATTTTTGTCAAGTGGTGTTTTGGGTTGGTTTTATTGCTGATCTAGTTTAGCTTTAGTCTTTTATTAAAACATGGCTTTGGTACACTTTGCTACCATTTAATTATTAAACACAATTTAAATATTAATCTTAATAATTTAGTGGACAGGTTGTATTAGTTGTTTATTTCCTTTAATTCTTTTAATTCATTTTGTCTTAGCAGATCAACAGCTGTGTTACCTCTTAATGAGGGTTACTGTGTGATTGCAGGACAGAAAATTGCCTCCCTCAGTCTACTGGGAAAACAAGTACATTCTCATGCTGGCAGAAATTTTCAGCAGCCTCACATCTCTCCCTCTCTCTGAAAAAAAACATTGTATATGAAGTATTTTATTTGCTTATTGGTATTGTGGTTTAGGAATAGTGTTCCCCAACTTAGTGTTCCCACTGAAACATTCCAAACCATGTTTTGCTCACTCACCCCCCCCAACCCCTCCTCCCTGTGAAGGGATGGAGAGGAGAACTGGAGGCACAAAAGGAAAGGATCACAGATTGAGATAAGAACAATTTACTGCAAACAGCAATGAGATAGGAAACAAACAGTAACACCAACAGTACAAATGACAGAGGGTAGACCAAAGAAGCAAACGATTCACATGGAAATCCCCACCAATACCCAACCACTCCCTCCACCACACTCTGGGACCCGGAAGGAACCCCTTGCCCCCATCCTCAGAAAACAAGGTGAGGTGGTATAAAATAACCTCAGGATCCTGGCCATGTCCCCTCCTGGCTACTGCAAAAATTAGCTGTGTACTGGCTGGAATCAGGGCAGTTGGCCGATACTTATTTACCACAGACAAATTACCAAGGAATTAATAATGAAAATCTGTATATATCTTTGTTTCCAATTCTGTGGAAGATTTCTGTGTACTACAGATAACTGAAATGCTGTTTAAGTACTTATTCCAGCTATTTAGGTTATAAGAGTTACTTGTGATTGGCTAACTAAAATCACCACATTACTGATTTTTATAGCATATGGGATAAGTATTAGTTTTTTTAAATATATTTGAAATTGGATGTTTACGAAAACCATATAAAATTAACCTTTCACAACCATTCCAGATGTTTCGAACTCAAAACTTGACCAAAAAAAGGCAAAATTAGATTGTCAAGAGAATTCTGGTAAAATGTTATAATTATTTAAAGCATTTAAAGCATTTGTCAATCTCTAGCTGAAATTAGAAAGCCATACCAGATTTACTTGGAAAAAACCTGATAGTGCTTGTACAGACAAACAAACAAACAAAATATTTTGCAAAGCTATTTTTATTTCAGTTTGTAGGAAAAATTCTGAGCATCCTCCTTACCCTGCTGAGACATGTTTAGTGTTCTTGATAGCCATTCTTAAAGACAGCAGTTACTTCTGCAGCTTAAATGTTTTCAATCACATTTAATGTTCATTGATCTGTGTTGGGTGGTCTCTAATAAGTGTGACCTTCAGAACAGTGTAATCAATGATTTATCAGGACTCCTTCCAAAGGGTTTCTCTAGTGTTACAGTTCTACACAAAACAAAGAGTAGTGTCTTTGAAACCATGAATACTGTATGACTGATAGCACTAGCAGTAGTTTGTTTAAATTTAAAAATACAAATTCAGACCATAGATTTTAATATGAAGGCCAACTCACACTGGTACATTCTAGTCACTTACTGAGTACAAAACTGTGCTAATAATTCTCATTATTCCCATGCTTTAGTTAGAATATGTGTATGATATCTTAGTAGAAAATACTTTCATCTCTATGAGACAAATCCAGAATACGATTTCTTTATTTTAAATGATAGCAGTTATAATTCCAATTTACTGTAGAAGAGCAGCTTTCTCATGTATATTCAGCCATTTGTTGTTGGTTTTGCAGTAAACCAACAAGCAAAACAATGAACAAGGGGCAGCTATGACAAACTCATTGCCATAACTGAAAGAAACAAGAGGAAGGAACTATTTCCTCAAATTAGACTATTCTCCAGTGAAATATTATATTGCAGTAACAAAATGTTTGAAAGCCTTCTTCTTTTAAATGAGCAATCTCCAAAGTTTAAGTTAAAAGGATTCTTATACTTGAAACTGCTGCAAAATAACTATTCAGACATGCTGGTTGTAAAAGGCTGAACTGACCCAAGTCCCCCAGCCTGTCCTCATAAAAGAGATGCTCCAGTCCCTTAATCATCTGTGTCACTCTCTGCTGGACCCATTCCAGGGGCTCTGTGTCTCTCTTGTACTGAGGAGCCCAGAACAGGACACAGCACTCCAGGTGTGGGTCACCAGGGCTGAGTAGAGGGGCAGGATCACCTCCCTCAACCTGCTGGCAATGCTGTTCCTAATGCTCCCCAGGATACCATTGGCCTTGTCGGCCACACTTCTGGCTCATGGCATCCAGGTCCTTCTTCTCAGAGCTCCTAGCCAGCAGATGTGCCCCCAGCCTGTCCTGGTACATGGAGTTATTCTTCACCAGCTGCAGGACCCTGCATTTGCCCTTGTTGAATTTCAGACAGTTTTCTGCCCATCTCTTCAGCCTGTCAAAGTCCTTCTGAAGTCGTGCATCTGTTTTACCCTCTACTTAAATATATTATCCCAGAGACACTATCACTGTGACTGAGGAGCTTAGTCTTGATCAGCAGCAGGACTGTCTTAGAGACAGCTGGCCTTGGGCCTGTTGGATAAGGGGGAAGCTTCTTGCATCTTCTCACAGACCAAAATATATTCACGGAAAATATTGCTTGAATTGTTCCTTGAGTGCTGAAAATGAGGATCAGGTTCAGAGACTGGAGTATTACTTTTCTGAAGAAGTTATAATTGCTTTTTTTTCAACTTTAATTTTGTCTCTGGAGACACAATCAATGCTATTTTAAACAGAAAAACAATATTACAATTTTATTTAATTTGGGATTTAAAGGGACTGAATTTTTTTTTTTTTTTTAATTTCTGAGGCCTGGGTATTTGCTGAGCTAGTAACTATGTGTATGAGTGACTGGGGCCGTTATTTTCTGAGTCTTTTAAGGTACTATTGTCCTATTCTAAGCAACAGTTAAGGCATTGAAATCCTGTTGTGTGACTGGGCTATGGGAATCTTAGATTAGAAGGGATCTGTAGCTTGGCTGACTATTTTTAAGCTTTTTAGTTCAAAACATGTTTGAATTATCTGAAATAACTCCATAGCCAGATGATTACAGAGTACCCCTTTGCTAGCATTTCTATTTGATTGGTTCTGTGTTGCACAGCTGTTTTGTCACTGCTTGATTGCACTGCAACCTTTACAGACAGTTCCCAACAATTGTATAGGTATTTCAGAAGAGCTTTTGATGGATATTCCTGATATTTCAGGGCACATTTTGGTGAATAGTCTGAATTTTACAGCATCAGGCAAGGATGCTGTAAAAGGCTGCTATCACAGATAATTGTTTTAGCTTTTTAGTTGCTTCTTCCTTGGAAACTGGATGAGATTGAAGATTGTGGGGGAAAGGGGACATGTACTTATAGGGTCAGCTTCAGGCTTGTAACATGTTTGCTCCATATCTTTCCTGGGAGCATGGGTTTCTTCTGACAACTTAAAATCATAACCTTTATGCTCTGAACATGACTGCATAATGAATATCTCCTCTCTGCTGAAAAGAGATTGGCCACCTTAGTCTTTGCCTTCTCTCTAAAATAAAAATATTAGTCATTTTCCTCCTCTCATGCTCCTCTATGACTAGTGTATGCAAGAGGAGGCCTGTCAATTCTGAATGCAAACCTCACCCATAATAGAGTTTTTAACCCATGTTACTATTCTTGTATAGTGAAAATTGAGGGAATTTGATTGGGGTTTTTTACAGCACATAGCCTATTTTTTTCCTTTAAGAATATTGCTTTCTAATTAATAAACTGATATATATTTGATTTGCAATAACTCAGCAGTGGGCACTTTGTTTCTCCTTTTAATGTTAAAAAACAGATGAATTTTTAGAGGTGCTGCAGGATTGCAGCTCCTATTGAAACTGGAAGTAATTTTCATAATATCATGCTGGCATAGAAGCATATGTTATTAAGATCACAGAATGGATGTTGTTGTTCAGAAATAAATTCTGTTGGCAAAGAGAGAAGAATTTGGATGAGGGAAATGAAACTGTTATTTCTTTGTGGCTTATTGTGTGATATCTCTTCCTAGCACAATAACAGTTCATAAAGAAAGAGGTGAAGAATTGCAGAGAGATGGTTTGCTTTTCTAGCTTTCCCAAGCTTTATAATTGTTGTAATTGTATTTGTCTTATCTAGGCTAAATCATAAAAATTGAGTGAAATGTACCTCACAAAACCATTATGTTCTCAATCTGTCCCCAACAGGAAGGACTCTACCTCACTCCCAAAAGCTGCCAGTTCAAATTACCCTCAGAAACTTGCATAACTGGAAATTCAGATATTTTCCCTGATTATTACTTCAAGAGAATAAAGCACTTTACAAAAAATCCTCTCTGACTTGAAAACAAAGGTGTGCACTTGATTTTTTTCACTATCAAAGCCAAAATCCACGAATCTTCAGTTCAGCACAGGACACCCATGTGGACAGTAGGAGGACAGCTAATAGAAAGAGCTGACCTTTACTGTTCAACTGCTGCCAGCACCTTGTCTGTGCCTGCTCTTCCTTCTTCCACCTCACTCTCTGCACTCTGTGTAAAAGATCATTGGGTAACCATCTGAAAGTACATTTCCCCTTGGTTCCCCTGACCCTAAATGATGAGAACAGCCATTCTCAGTGGTACAATGACATCAACATTTTTAGTGTTATAAACAGCAGCTTTTTTTGCAACACCTGTGAGATGGTGAGATAGCCTTATGAACTTGGATATCTATAATGCTGCAAAGCACCCAGATGATATATGTAACTTGTCCAGTGGTGTTGAATAAAGCAGCAACTAGGTAAAGCCTCAGAACAGCACTTAATAAGAGCAGAAGCTACAACAGAGGACACTGCTTCCACAGGAGTTCTCCAGCCTCCTCTCTAATTTTGATATGCAAGGAGATTTGTCTAATTTTTGGTCACTAGGGACAGTACCATAATTATTCTTTCCATAGAGATTGTGACTTTCTTTTACACTTTTATTTTTTCTCTCCACATAGCTTACTAACTTTCATTACTTTTTTTTCCCCTTGATATTCATGTTCCCTTTCCTTTCTTCTATTATCCCAGCTTCCATTTTTTTTCAATCAATTTTGTTTTAGCTTCAGTAGAAATAAACACAGTAGGAAGTAAATTCTCTGAGACAATCACCATCCTTTCTACTTGGGTAAAAAGCCTAGCACTTATTATGTTTTATGTAACTTAGCAAGATTGATTTTCTGGAAGTGCAAGTGAAATGTAAGGTGAATTATATTAAGGAAGCAATGGCAATCTTACTTCATCCACTATTACTGCATTGCATGACAAAAGTAAAAATATGCAGTTACACAGCTCTTCTTTCTCCTTTCCCTCTACTTCCCACACCACTGAAAATGGAACTGACATTGCAAATAGTCTTGTGAATTATTATTATTATACCTATTTTCACCACTAGGACTACCTTCAGAGTTGAAATATTAATATCTATTTAAAAATACAATGGACTCACATTCAAGGAATCCTCAATGTTTTTGTAGATATGACTCCCTCCTCTGTCCATAATACATTAATGGAATAATAAAAATACATCATATTTAGGCAATAATGTTTCACTGAGAATTGTGGATGAACAGTATCAAAAAGGCTTCTTACTCTACCCACTTGATAAGCAATTATCAAGCTTACATCAAAAGACCAAACAAAATGATAGTTTTGAAAATATTAATTCCAAAAGTAATTAACAACACCGATGCATGTTCAGCTGTAAGAGATGATAAAGATTCCTGTTCTTCAAGGCTAATCCAATAATAGCCCCTTCCTCTGAGATAAAATATATTAACACTAATGTTGGTGTCTGTTGTGGTGGTTGAAACTGCCACTGTTTTACACCCCCCTTGGTGTATCTTATGGTTTTGTCTTATGGTTCTCCCCCCAAGTTGATGTAATGGTTTGTCTCCCAGTTGCTGTACACCCCATTATGTTAATCCCTCTGTCAATCATTTGTAAACCCTTACCCAGTTCTGGAAAGTTCTCCCTTGTTCAGTTCCCCATTGGCTGTGGCTCCCTTTCTCCTCCCCTCTCCTTCCCCTATTGGATGTAACCCTGTCACCCCACCTTATCTCTGCCCCTGGACCCTCACCCCATTGGACCCTGATGCTCTCTGCACCCCTTTCTACCCCCGTATAAAATTTTCTGCATGGGGCTCTTCATCACTGGACTCTTTTGAGTGTGGGTCCTCATTAAACCTCAGAACACCAAACGAAGGGCCCCTCCTGCCTCTTTGTCTCTGTTGGTTTCTTGGATCGTGTGTGTGCGCGTGTGCCTGCCTGCACACACCTCGCAGGGAGTGCCCGGTGTGTGCGAAGGGATTTGCGAATCCCGCAGGAGCGGCTCAACAAGGAACACTTCCTGGAAGGTCGTTGCACCTGGACCTCGCCCCCTCACACCCTTCCTGCCTTGAGAAAAGGCGCAAGTGAGAGGTGTCATTCAAAAGAGTTGAACTTCTGGAGCTTCAAACCAGTATTTGGAAATATTCATACAAATGCCCTCAAAGTCAATAGGCATTTTTCTATTTGCTTTAATGATGTGAAACATGGGCCCTAGTTTTCTGATAAGTCAGATTTCAGGTGATAGATATGCTTGAGCATTTCATGAATTTATAACTAACTTTATGTGATTAATATATTACACTGAACAGATGTTTTAATACAGTAGATTCTGCATTATCTTAATCTGTATTGTTTTTCTAATGTTGAATATAGTGTACATCTATATTTAAATGTGCTAAATAGCATCATATAGTTTTAAGAATATCTTGGAAGTGTGTACTGTTCCTGGATTTAAGCTATCTCAGCAAAAACACCGTGTTTTAGTCTCCACGTGATCACACATTGTTCTATTTCTGACTTATTTTTCATAATCATCCTTCACATCTGTAAAAATAGATGTGTATGATATCTTTTTGAGGGCTGCTGTTACAATTAAGTGCAATGAAAGCTGTGTAAATAGCCTACTGTATAACTGTCCTAACAATGAGCAAGGTCTAATTCTCTATAAGAGTCCAGCTAAATGAATCATTCTGCTTTATTTGGCCATCCATTGTAATAGACCAAAAAGCACAGACCCTTTTATACTTGCTGTCATCTTCCAGACAACATAATTTAAGTAGTACACAGGAAACTTTAGTGAGAAGAACTGATGCATATTTTGTCCCCTTAATTTTACACCAGTAGATAAATAAAGATGTTATTGTGTAACCTACAGAATCTTCCACACTTTCAGGAAACTTGCTAAAGCCATGTAGAGGGAAGAACAGTATTCAGCCACCTTGGCCTCCAAGAATACAGGAAGAACTACCAGGCAGAAAAAAATACCTCTTATTATTGCTGTTCTTGGGTATCTTCTCAGTCATTGAGGGACTTTGCAGATGCAATGCAACAGTTGTCTCTTCTACTCTATGTAGATTGCTCATGAGAAAATGACGTTATGTTTCTATTTCTAGAAGTCTGGCTGTGAAATGTTTCCTTTCTTGACACAGGACATTGTCAAGGATCTTTTCATAAAAAGTTATTTCAAAATTAAATGCTAGATATTTTTATTGGTTTTATGTGGGAAGCTTTTAGTAGAAAGAGGCTGCAGATGTGGATTCTGCACCAGGAGAGAGCTGCCCCTGTTGTACAGAACCAGTTCCAAAATGGACCTGCTGGTAGCTGAAGCTAAGCCCACCGGCTAAGCTGGTGGAGCCTCTATAGTAACATGTCTAAGAAAGGTGAAAAATTCTGGGCAGCAATTATGAGAGAGAGGAGTTTAGATACTGCTTCAGATGCCATCATTTATTCTTGCTCCAGGATGTGCAGAAATCCCTGTGTCTTTTATTCACCTAAGAAAATACGTTTCTGATACTGAGAATTCTTTGTAAAATTTTTAGCACTCTTCACATCAGATTTTACTGACAGGAATTGTGTCTTTTATGTAGCTGTTTCCGAGTGCTTTCTAATTGCTTTATTGTTTCTCCTGAGAGTACCTTGAATTTCACTCATTTAACTCAAATACTAGAAAGAAAATAATAGCTTGGGATACAGACTCAAGTTTTTGTTTAATCTTCTTGGAAGAACAATGTTAAATTAATTTATTGGTGCATAGACTGCACTTTGCAAATTAAGACTACGATGTTTGCACATGACTTTCTTTTCTCCATCTGGCATGCCAGCAAATCTGGAAGATTTTCAGAAGATGCTGAGATTTCAAGAGCAAATTATTATTACCATGAAGCTTTCTATAAACATGAATATCTCTGCACAGCATGTATGTAATGAACCATTACCATAACAGTCCAACATACCATGAAAATCAAATTTCTTGGTTTGTCTGGGGTTTTTTTGATTACTTGGAAAAGCTGTGTCTGGAAGTTTGCTATTTCTAGCTGGAATGGTCCTGGGATTATATTTTCTTCGAATGACATTTTCACAAGGACTCTACATTGTCGTAATTTTCCTTGTACTACATCAATGTCGCTAACTTCAGTGGGAGGAGATCTGTGTACCAAGAAGTTGGGGAAAAAATTTTCCTTTTCCCTCCTCCCTTCCTCCTTCCTTTCCTCCCTCCCTCCCTCCCTTCCTTCCTTCCTTTTTTCCTTCCTTCTTCTTTCTTCTCCCCCCTATTTCTTCTCTTTCCCTCTCCTTCCTTTCTTCCTTCCTCCCTCCCTCATTGCCTTCCTCCCTCTCTCCTTTCCTTCCTCCCACTCTTCCTTCCTCCCTCCCTCCTT
>WBMZ01011704.1:0-151157 GCA_013400975.1 Atrichornis clamosus | reverse complement strand
CTTCCTTCCTCCCTCCCTCCTTCCCTCCCTCCCTCCTTCCCTCTCTTCCTTCCTTCCTTCCTCACTCTCCTTTCTTTTTCTTTCATTATATAACCATATTTTTGAACAGATGCAATGAAATGCTTTTCCACAACATCTATCATTTAGCATCATTAGAAACCTTAAATACAAACCCAAGAAAACGGTCCTATAATTCCAAAATAAGTAGCATCAAAAACTAAAATAAGATTAGCTTTATGTTGTGTTTTAGTGAGCATTTCAGCCTGAAGCCAGAAATCAGTGCTTTTGTCAGTATACTCTGCACACACAAGTGTGTGCTCCTTTAATTTAGAATGGCAAACTATTCTCAAACAGCAACATGAATTTGAGTGCAGAGATGGAACTGAAGATAAATATAAACACAGGATCCCAAATTGAGCAATGCTTTCAAAAGTCATAAAAGTGATTTTAAAATCAATTTGGTATTTGATCAAATTCCACTTTAGGTTTTAGAAGATGGAATTGAAATGCTGAGACCACTTGGTGAGATACAATCCTGGTAACAAAAGCTCCGCAGTTTGAATGCTACACTACTTTTTCTTCAGAACACATAAAAATAAGTCATACGGCTCTGACATGCGGGCTGTGTACCACAGTGCTTCAGCTGAACTTGCCAAATAATTTGTGATTATTACCTTTATGAATTTGTCTGGTGGATTTGTTCTTGTTTAATTTGTTTCGCATTTTGTATTTGAAGCGTTCTATTGCAGCTTTAGTTATTTAGATGTGGGTTTCAGTGGGTTATGAAAAATGGGTGAACACATACCATTATCACCACAGGAGCTTCTCTGGTAAGAGAAGTGTGGCTGTGAATCCCAGATGTGGGTGCTGGTCCTGCTTTTGGCTGCTTAGAATTTCCACATCCTATCCTTGCTTAAGTGGCACATGTAGTGACGTATATCAAAACTCATTCTCCGTCCTTTACATAAGAGTAGTCATGGCTGGTTAGTAATGGTTACCCTGTCAATATTGACTGGAGGTGTGACTTCTGTGGACGTTAAAGTCTTGCTCTGTGTTTCTGTGTCCAATTTCCATGTACACAGGGCAAAGACCAACCTGGTCCCAGATGTTATTTAGCACTGTGCAGTTCAGATTAGGAGTAAAACCATAGTGAAGACAGTGAGCAAAACACAGACAGAGCCACAGCAAAGAAGAATATAACTTGCTTTTTCAGGAGGTAGGAAGAAATGTAGCACCTGTTGAACCCAACCTGCCTCCACCAGCTGGACACGTAGAAGATGAAGGTGGAGTATGCACATTGTGGAGTGCATTAATTGCTTTTCTTTTTCTCTCTAGCAGAAGAGGGAAACAATGATTTCATCTCTCCCAGCAGTAACTTTGTGACTAATGCTTATAAGCTCAGAATTCTATTTATATTTGAAATGGCTTTTCCAGTTGCCAAGTGTGGTTGAACTCTGTTCAATAAATTAAACAAAAACTAGGCATCAGGGATATGGTGACAGATACATAGATAGATAGACAGATAGATGATAGATAAATGGATGAATAAACCATGTAAATGCATAAGCTTAATTTCCTCAGAAAAACAAAGGACAAGAACATTTGCAGATATTTAAGAACCATGCTAACCAATAGTTTTAGTAGGAGGATGAACATTTGTTCATGTTAAGAGAGTACATGTGTCTATAGAACAAACTACTTGACAAGGGCAATTAAATTTCCATGAAATGTTATTCTGAAATATTGCCCAGGGGACACAGAAAATATGTACACAAAAAAACCCAAGCAAAAACCCCAAACAAACAAAAATTTAAAAATTAATTTTAAAATAAATTAAAAATAAATTTAAAAAAAAAGAAAAAAAGGCCAGTCCTGGAGAAAATAGCAAAGCATGAGGGAAGAGCATGAAGGTACCCACCTGAACTTACACTGAATTTAGTAATGACTGCTTTGGAACAGTAGAACAACAGGATTAAATATTCAAAGCTTGAATTTTCACAGAGAGAAATCACTAACTTCAGATGACATTGTTGTGTATTGGAGAAATCAGACTCTATAAACATGTTTTACTCTGTTTGCTAGAATGACATATTCTCATGTGCAGAATAAATTGCATGCACATAGATCCCAAGAACTTTTCCATATTTTTACAGCTTTTCTACATATGCAACATATATAATTCTCACAGTCTTCAAAGGTGTGTGCAGATATAAAATCAAAACATTCATTTGAAGTTGGAAAATAATTCTATGCCATTTTAGTAGGTTGAAGGATATTAGGCAGATTGAAGCTCAGCAGTACCTTTTACCTATGGGTATGTAAATGTGACTCGTCATTGGACAAACAAATTGTAAAAGGAGACAGAGCTGCCTTTCTGTTTCAGTCAGAGGTCATACAATTACGATGAAGTGTCATGTTTAGACGCCTAGCTTCATGCCTACCAGACTCAAAACTCCATTTGATATGGCTTGTCTAGGGACACAGACAAGGGCTGAGAAGTACCTTCTGTGGTTAGGAGTCTCCTACTGCATAGTTACAAAATTATAGTGAAGACCACTGTCTGTCCACTGATGGCTAAACTGTGACACTTCCAGAGCAAGAAGCAGAGAACTGCATACTCAAATGAGGTTGTGGGGTGATAGCAACTATGCAAATCGGCCTCAGACCAGGACACTAGGCTTCACATCTATACTGTCAGAGTAACTATGCCGCTAGACAGATAAGACAATAATTCTACGTCTTGTCTTGGATAGCCTCAAACACCTGGCATGGTTACTACTTCATTAGCAGCTCAGTGGGAATGCTGCTGTCTCTGCTGACTTTCTACTGAGTGTGTCCTAAAGGGCTCTCATCTGAGCACTGAGTCAACCTGTTGTCACGTATCTTTTGAGATCTGAACTCACAGCTTGAGGTTACAGAGGTACAAGTTTAATAGTTGTGGTTAAGATGCTCTTTCCATTTTAAGTACTTAATTTCTGCTGCTTTTATCTTTCCAAACCATTAACTCTTGGAAGGAAATTTCTCAGATTAGTGCCCACTTCAGACGTGAACTGCCTCAAAAGTTTGATAGAAATCCATTTGGCTATTACCGAGGTATCTGAATGTAAGGCTAGAGAGGAGTGAGGAATTCCTATTCGATAGGCTATGTATTCCAGACACTTTCTTTGTTTCTGAGTACTATCTGTGTAATTAATTTCCATGCTGACACAGTTCAAGCTGTCACTTCTCTATCAGGTAATATTCACCACATACACATTTTGTTTTACGATAAGGCACATTTTTTGTGGTCTCATATTCGCCTTCTGTATTTTTATAGTGCTAGTTTGGAAAGAACCGAGACTATCTACTTTGGTATAGTAGATGACAATAAGCTTGGAAACTACAAAAGTCCTCCGAAAAAAAGAAGACTGGGAAGATATTTTAGTCCATCCTTTGGAGAAATAGTAATATCTATTTTGCACTAAAATTAGGCATTTTTTGCATTTTTCTGGCTGACCACGAACCCAACATATTCTGGAGTCTCAAACTGAATCTCTAAAAATCCCACAATGTTCCTTAAGTTGTTCTGAAATAAAATGAATGTGCAAAATATTATTTTTAATTCCAAATTTCTGAAAGCCAGTTATTCACCCAAAACTAGACACAGCAGACCAAATCCATGTTTGAAAAAATTGTTTCCCATGTTTGAAGAGGTGAATGCTTCTTATGCACTACTCCTCTACCTACACAGCTTCCCCCATATAATTCACTGTATATTCTGCACTCCATCCTGCCCCCATTCTTCTACACCTGCTTGTTCTGCATTTGTCTCTCATTCTCCTTTCATGTTTTTCTATCTCTCTCATTACACTGTAAACTGACAATTATTTTACTTGTGAGCTTGGTGATGGTACCTTTAAAACACCCAGAATATGTCTTTTAGTCTGGGAAAATGCTCACACACCCAGCCTTTAACCATGTTTCCATGCATCAGGCACCTCATAATCACTAGACATGCACTATAAAATCCTTATATTTGACAACACTGCAGGTGTGTTCCTGGATCTGAAATATGAAGTTATTTCAAAGCTACTGTAGCTTAGGGTTTTGTTCATTGTAAAACAAAGACACTTCTGCTCCATTTTTAACAATTTCTTGCACTGACATAACAAGACTATGGATTTTAAAACCTATTTGCTTGGAAGGTAGAAATTAATTGGACTGTCTGGTGCGGTAGTGTCTGTATCTCTTGAGATGCCACAGTTATATCCAGAAAGATGTATATAGAGAAGTCACAGCTTCCTACTTCTTAGAAAGGTGCTTTGAAAGGTACAGGCTGCACTTTAAAGTGTTCTAGGAAGGAGAAGCTCACAATTTGATCACAGATGGATACACTGGAGAACCTCTTTGTTGGTCTACAATGCTCCAGACTAGCTGGCAGATGGGAAGAAAAGGTGAGAGGAGTCAAAGACATAACTTCTGCCAACTTCTGGAAGGTAGAAGACTACAGAAGAAAATTGGAGACCCAGAGGAATACCAGTTTCTTTCCTGGATCCTATACACCCTATTCCTTCATTATGACTAGACTTGATGTGCAACAGAGGGAGAAAACAACTCATAAAGGATGCTAAAGAATTGATGTAGAGAAAGTTCCCAGCAACTCTCAAGAGAAAACAGAGTGGGAGGCTATAGCTAATGAAAATAAATAATCTGTTAAAAGTCCTGGGTTTTACGGTTTAGTGGTAGTACATGGTACATGGAAGGAACCCTTGCACACTGTGCTCCCCATAAGGTACAAATGAAAAATGTGATACCCTCAACTCATGAATGTTGGAAATTTTTCATCTGTAATACATCAAGATTTATGCATAGACAGCTAAAAAACTAGAAAACAAATCCCACAGAGCCACTGGCTGCAAAATCAGAAAATATTTTCATGCTGTGAGATTTCAAAACTACTTGTATAGGAATACTATGACTTTGTTTCTTATCCTGTTACATGGAGAAATGGGAAAATTATACTTGACTATGCTGGAACTGTCAGTCCTTCTGTAAACTGAGCAGCAGACTGAATGAAAATATCAATAATTTCTTTTCTCTGCTGCAGAATTTTTTAACCATTCTACTGATAGGATCAGTCTTGAGATATACCTTACCTAACTGCTGTACAGACTGAGAAATAATGATTATACTTGCCTTGTTATACATTTTACTTTTTTAATGTAAATTTGTGTGGTTATGTGAAAAAGTGAAACAGATCATTCCTTTCTGTACTCACTTGTAGTTTGATATGGTATTCCCTTCTTGGCTCTTTGTACTATTCCTGGTTGCCCACTGTAGCTGCCATATATGCAAGAATACATTTGTCGTCTCTTAACAGGCAGCAGATTTCATATTTTGACAATGAGGCTGGCCCACAGAGATTATTTAGTTAGACTTTAAGTATCTAAACTCAAATGGATTTATTCCCCTGTGACTTGATTTTGTTCTTCCATTGCCACTGTCTGCCTCACTAACAAACTGAAATAAGAAACTGTTAGTTCTCTTTCTCTTCAGGGAGACATTCCAGAACTTAGCAAGTTTTGGGGGGGCAAATTTGTCAGCAAGCATGTAGCCTGTTGCCCCTGTTCATTCTTACCATTATGAATAGTTTCTGTTTTCCTTTCTCTCAACATTCTTCTCTGCAATACCTAGGAAAAAATATCTTCTGAGAATTTTTGTTGAAGAATATTCTTTCCTATTTTTAAACTCTCATTTATGACTTTTATTCTTATTCCTTGGTCACCTACATATATTATTAAGAATAAAAAAACCCCCAAAGTATACAGTTTTCTAATTGTTTTGAAAAATTGAAATTTGCATTGAAGGCATTTGTGAAGTCATGATTTATTCAACAAGAAAAATAGAAAAAAAAGACTTCACTTTTCTTTCAAAAATTTTTAATTTGGACTTATAAAAAGATGATTGAATATTATCCTATTACCACTGATGCACATGATTTATGTCCATGTGTCTTTAAAACCCAATGGAAAAAACAGACATAATAATTTATTGCTTAAGTTCCTAATTACGTTAATTGGAATTACTCCTATAAGAGAAAGAGACTAAAATCCAAATAAACAGATGATGAATAAACTAGCCCCAGCATAATTTTTGTTTCTGTGATTAGAACTGGAAAAGGAACACATGTATTGTCAATAAAACCTTACAATATGTTTTAGTCCACTCATTCTTGTGAAGGGGTAAAAAGTTCTTTATAAACAGAGAAGAATGAAGATGTTCAGAACACAGTATGATTGGAAAATTACAGTCTTTTACTTTTCTATAAAATACCCTAAAATGCTGTACTCAGTTTAACAATGTTACATTCAGAATAAACATATTGTGAAATGTGGGCTGTAAGCTTCAGTCCTGTTCAAGTTTCTGTTGAAGGAAGGATATTGACAGAAATATAATGATAGTGCCATAGATTCATCAGTTTTAGAACTGATTGCAAGTTCCACAGCAATTTGAATGGGGCACTGTATTATAAGCTTTTCTTTAAATTTTTAATCTCCTTTTTCTATAATGATTTTTTATTGTATATGGTAAGATGACATGTATTGCACTAGGTGCTTCCTTCTGAAGGAATGTAATTTGATGTTGGTTATCTCTTAGTGCCTCATGATCCTCCAGATGGGTTTGCAAGCTGAACAAGCTATTCTGGTAGATAACAATCCCTGACCTCTGCCTCTCTTCCTGAAGTCTTGTGATTCCCACTCAGCACGTGACAGAAAATACAGTTTTCACATGAATGAGTCCTGCTACCATACCATGTAGCAGGTTCACAGAAGTCATTTGTGACCCCTGCCTTGCCTTGTCTTGCCCTGTCACTTGTGTTTATTTCCCTTCTTTTCCTTTCTAACTCAGCCTCCCAACACACATAGAGGGTCACCCTTTTTACAGTAGGCAGTGAAGTCGAGAGGGCTGTAGTTACAGTGCTGCATAGCAGTGAGGAGGTAGAGCAGCTCTGTGTTTTTGAAGATAATTATGATGGCCTATACCCATAGGATCGCCACGAGTAGATGTCTTAAATTATATTATCCTGATCTTATACTTAGAGAGGATGTAATGTTTATGGTGCTGTAAGGATTGAGTAGAAGATTAATTTTACTTATATTTCCAATTCTTGCATCTGTTGCTATTTCGACACGTAGACAGTGTTGTTTATTGGAGGAAGAGTTGAGGAAATAAACCCAGAATGAACATTTTGGAATCTGGAAGTCATTAATGGTGAATAGTCATAGTAAGAAAGTTCTATGAGCTAACTATTGATTTTGAAATGTTGACAGTTGGGCACCCTGTTCCTGAAATACAGGGAGACGTGTTAAAGCTTTTCTGGTTCTAGGTAACATTTAAGAAAGAGTTAAATTTCCTCCTGTGGCACATTCCTGGTCTTTGGAAAATGCAATAACTAAGTTTTTTCTGATGGAAGTATTTTAATCTTTGAATTTTGGCACTTACCATGTAATAGTTTTATTTTGTTTTTTGAAGGTGATAGAACAGAATTGCACACCAAAAAGGTGTTAAAATATAATAGTATTGAAAATGGGAAAAGAGAAAGGTTTATTTGAATAGTGTCAAACTCATTTAAAAACAATTTGCGGTTTTATCAAAGACTCTGTTTCCCCTTGACACTTTTTGAGGTATCATTTCTTGCTGTTAATTGCCAGAGAAAAGCATGCTAGCAGTGTGAAGCTGTGGAAATTGTGGAACATCTCTCTTTATGCAGTAATTGCTGCTTACAGGTACATATACCACATATACTGTACAGAGCTTTTTCTCTGTGTGCCACAGGGAAATCTCAACATGACATTAAAAACTGGTTTGTTTTTCCATTGGTATTTTTGATCAAAACTACGAAGTTCTCTCTTGCTTTGTTTACAGAGATGCATAGAAGGGATCCCCAACGTGTAACTACTGCGAAACCAAACCTCTTACAAACACATAGCTCTTGGGTGTCTGTAGTAATGATAATAGACATTAAAGTCTAGACTTATGTCTAAAGGGTATTTATATGTGCTGCTTGAAGTAGTTAACTAAATCTCTGTACAATTTACTTTGCTTTGTACAAAAGTATTTTTTGAAAGATACCTACCCCAAGGTTACTTAGAAATTACTTTTACATAAGAGAATTTTATTTTCTCCTTTGGTCTTTTTATGCTATTAATAAAGAGTGACACAAAAGAAGTTAAAACTCTACTGGAAAGCTTAAGAAATCACAGTGATAACAGGCTAATATTAATTAAAAGTAAAATAATTGTCCTCAGCTACTAGGTGTATTCTAAATATTATCTTCTGTTTTAGGGCCAAATTCCAATACAGTTTTCAAGTTCATTTGTTTTTCAAGTATTGTCTTAAAAAGGAAATAAATTGTTTCATTTTCTACAACAGGTTTAGTGGACCATTTTTACATATGTTATCACTTCCTTAATTTGCTCTTAAGAATTTTGTATTGTTTGGAGAATGTCTAGAACTAATGTGATGCAATATTCTTTGGGAGGTGTTTGCTAGTTATTTGGTGGTTTATATACATTCCTGGCCACTTCCCAAGGATCTTGAATATATCAATTTCCCTAGCTTCCAGTTTCCTTTGTAAATGAAGTGATAGTCTGTATTTTAGGGGCTGGTTGACATTGCTGTAATCTGATTCTGGAAATTACTTTTCTAGAAATCATGAAAAATATTGTCATCTGCTATGTAGCAACCATCATTGTTTAGACTGCAGAAAAACATCTAACATGCTGTCAAACCGGATGATAGTAATTTTTTTCATCCACTTGGGAACTATTCTTCTTTTGTGGAAATGCTATGCAAAATGCCGGGCAATGAAGAGTAAAGCCCACTAGGTTTCACCTAATTCAAATTAATTTTGGAAGGGAGGAGGCTAGTTAGAGCATGAGTAAGTTCTAATCAAGTTTGTTCTTAGAGGAGAGTGTTCATGAAGTAGACTGAGTAACAATTAAATGCATTAATTGACAGCTGAATTCCTAAAAGTGGCAAAATATAGAGAGCCTCCATCTAGTATTTATCTAAAAGACTATCTTTTCTATCGAACTTACTTAGTCTGAATGGCTGAGTGAGCTTAAATGATATCATTTACAGCACACTGCAAACTGTGTCTTTAAATACACATTTTGTATTTAAAATAAAAAGTTGAGGAGTCCAATTTTAGCAAACTCTTTTTTGCCCTGAAACATACATTTTGGAAAGAAGATGAAAATTTATTTTTCTGTATTTTCCTCCTCCAGGATGCCATTTGCATCAGTCACAGCACCAGTTTTCTGGAGATAACTTTATGGCAAGATAGTTTATGACATATGCCTTCCACTTATTCCTTTTCTCTTACATACTACTCTCATTCCAGTCCTGTGCTGGAAAATCAACTTATTCTAATCCACTAGTTTACAAACTTCCCCATGTACCAGATGCATCCTCAGTAGGAAAAAATAAGTTCTCAAATTAAATATGAGGATCCCATTTGCCACATTAATAGATGCCTTTCTAAAGTAATTAAAAAACCAAATACAAATAAGTGGTATACATGAATAATTAATAGGCAAAATGTTATGTTTCATTTCAACTTAGAGGTAATTAATTGTCTTGAAGTCAGTGTTCTTAGGATGGCATAACACTGGAGGAAAAATTATATTAATCATTCAGCAGTTACTTCTGTTATAAAATAATTAATTTGTTTTCTATCTTTGTGCAATTGGTAAAAGCATCTAGAAATTACAATCTTTACTAAAACATTCAGAACTTAAGTCTCATAAGGTAGTTCATAGAAAAATAATTCCTTTACACTTTTTAATAAGAAACCCTTTTTATCTAGAAAAAGGCAAAATAATTTATTGACCCAAAATAAAAGATCAATTAAAATCTTGTGATACCAGCTGAAAAATAAATCTGTGCAAGCTTGTATGGCTGTGTTGAGCTACCCACAATAACTTCTGTATATGTGGATGGAACATGACAGATCAATTTTGGGGAGTTTAATTTTGGTTTGAGATTTAATTTGATTTTAGGATTTCAATACAGTGCCTAGGCAAAATCATGGCATTCGGCACTCAAGCATATTGTTCCGTGGAAAGTTTCTCATTTACTTCACCAGTATATGCCTGTATGAATTACTATTTCCTATTTATTTAAGAATAGTAATTGGCAGAGAAATACTGGGCTCTGATCCTGAGTGGTCTCACATGATGTAGGTTCCTCATGCCTGAACAGAGTTCATTAATCAAACGAGTATTAAAGGAGGTGATTATTCATATGAAATTGACAGAGACTTTATAGACAGAGACTGTAAACAGGGTCCCCATACCTTCAACAGGGTGAGTTGAGAGAATGCAAGAAAACTAAAAAGCAGATGAAAATGCCTTGCTTAAAAATTAATATTCAAATATTGTGATAAACACAGAATCATTTAAGAAGCAACTTGGAAACCTGCACAATATGTATGCTACATTTGAAAAAAAAAATCCACTGTTTTGTGAGAAAACATTAAAGTACCATTGTTAGCATGGTGTACTCTCAATGCAGTGTGTGAAAGTTGACTTTCAGCTGTTTATAGTGACAATGCTAATCAGAGCATAGAATGGTTTAGGTTGAAAGGGACCTCAAAGATCATCTCATTCCAACCCCTCTGCCATGGGCAGGGATACCCTCCACTAGACCAAGTTGCTCAAAGACCCATCCAAACAGCCTTGAACACTTCCAGGCTGCGGGCATCCACTCAGCTTCTCTGGGCAACCTCTTCCAGTGTCTCACCACCCTCACAGTAACGAATTTCTTCTTTATATCTAATCTAAACATGTCTTCTTTTGTTTTGAAGCCACTGCCCCTTGTCCTATCACTACATGCCCTTGTAAAAAGTCCCTCTCCAGCTCTCTTATAAGGTCCCCTTTAGGTACTGGAAAGCTGCTATAATGTTCTTCTAGGAGCCTTTTTTCCTCCAGGCTGAACAGTCACAACTCACTCAACCTGTCTTCAATAGGAGAGGTGCTCCAACCTTCTCATCATCTTGGAGGCTCTCTGGATCTTTCAGGTCCGTATCTTTCCTGTGCTTGGCACTCCAGAGTTGGATGCAGTACTCCAGATAGGGTCTCCTGAGAGTAGAGTAGGGCAGGGGAATCACTGCCTTAGACCTGCTGACCTCTCCTCTTTTGGTGCATCCCAGGATATGATTGACTTTCTGGGCTGTGAATATGCACTGCTAGGTCATGTCAAGTCTCTCATCTACCAACACATCCAAGCCCTTCTCCTCAGAGGGAGTCTTTCTCCTCTGTTCTCTTCCCAACCTGTATTTGTGCTTGGAATTGCCCAGACTCATGTGCAGGACCTTACACTTGGATTTGTTGGACTTCATGAAGTTTGCACAGGCCCACTTTTCAAGCCTGTCAAGGTCCCTCTGAATGGCATCCCTTCGCTCCAGAGTGCAGACTGTACCACTCAGCTTGATATTGGCAAACTGGATGAGGGTGCACTTGATACCATTGTCAGTGTCACAGACAAAGATCTTAAAAAGTGCTGGTCCCAATAACGAGTCTTGAGGAATTCCACTTGTCACTGCTTTCTGTTTGGACATTGAGCCATTGACAACAACTCTTTGAGTGTAACCATCCAGGCAACTCCTTATCCACCAAATGGATATTTGGTGGATAAGGATCCATCTGTCAAATTAATGTCTCTCCAATTTAGAGACAAGGATGTTGTGCGGGACAGTGTCAAATGCTTTGCACAAGTACAGGTAGATAATGCCAGTTGCTCTTCTATCATCCCTCACTGCTGTTACCTCACACAGAAGGCCACTAAATTTGTCAGGCAAAATTTGCCCTTAGTGAAGCCATTCTGGCTTCACCAGTCACCGTCTTATTTTCCCTGTGCCTTAGCATAATTTTCAGAAGGATCTGCTCCATGATCATGCCAGGAACAGAGATGAGACTGACTGGACTGTAGTTCTCCAAGTCTTCTTTTTTTCTCTTTTTGAAAATGGGATTTGTGTTTCGTCTTTTCAGTCTGTGGAAACTTCACCAGAATGCCAGACTTCTCAGATATAATGGATAGTGGCTCATCCACTTCCTTCAACAATTCCCTCAGGACCACTGGATGTATATGATCAGGACCTATGGAATTGCGGAATGGTTCCTTAAGTGGTCTCAAATATGATATTCTCCTACAATGTGCAGTTCTTCATTCTCCCAGTCCCTGTCTTTTCCTTCAACTTGAGTGATGTGTTTGGAGCACTTGATGGTGAAGACCAAGGCAAAAAAGTCATTGCGTACCTCAGCCTTCTCCATGTTGCAGGTAAACAGGTCTCCTGTTTCCTGCCAGACAGATGCCACATTTTCGCTAGTCTTCCTTTTATCACCAACTTACCTATCAAAACTTTTCTTGTTGACCTTCACATCCCTGGCCAGATTTGATTCTTGATTTGATCCCTGACTGCTCAGGTAATCTCTCTCCATTTCTTCCAGGTGTGAGGATTTAAAAATCACAGTTGCATGTCTCAAACACTGTTACCACAGTAGAGAAGGACTCCCACTATGTAAAGAAGCAACTGTTCTGTGACCATCGAAGCCCTTGCCCCCCACCAAATATGACTCTGAGGATACCTGAAACTTGACTGCAGATTAAGCCACTGTGATAAGACAAAGGTGGTACTGGCGCTAACGAGCCCGGACACCAATGACACGGACGGCCTTATGTAGATGCAAACCGACCTCCTTACTGTATTTACAAAGGTGCTTATATACCTTAGCACGCTGGACTAACATAAGGTCATTGGTTCACTGACCAGCCACCCCCCAGAGGGATTGGCTGGACCTAGCAACTCTTACCTCATGTTTTCTTCTTTGGTCTCATAACAAGACCATAGTTTACAATACTTATTAAATTGTTTTCCTGCAGCGTCCTTGAGAAAGCCTTGCTTTCTCACAGACACTTGTCAGGAAACTGAAATCTCTTTGCACCCAGGCCTGTAACATCCACATGGTACTATTGTCCAAATGTTATCTCAGGCCTATGGGGAGGTAAACAAAGCTGGGGGAGAAGAATGCGTTACTGATAATGGACACAAAAATTCCACAAGGAAAACTGAGAGAAATTGTGCTCTAATCAGCTTAGGTAAAAGGTAGTTCTGTCAGGGGGAGATCGTGGCCCACCAACTCAAGAAACCCAGTGACTCAAAAGGACTAAGTAGCACTAGAAGTGAGGGAATCATTTAACCCATAGGTTAAGAGAACTGTGTAGCCAGTGAACATTAATTCCCTTATCTGCAAAAATGTGTAAATAGTGAAAAGTTTTGAATGACCTTGGAACCGCCAGCACCCAGAAGCTCAGTGTGAAGGATGAACAGGATACCACTGGATCCACACGTGGTGGCTCTATTCTGCTTAATCTGTCTCTTTCTCTTTCTCCCATGTCTTTTCTATTTCTTTCTATCTTCCTACCTCACATTTTACCATTAAATAAAGTCCGTACTATTGATTTCGGCATATGGTCTCATTTGCACCTTAATTTGGGTAGAGGCATCTCTTAGTAATCAGATCTTAACACAAGGCTACCTGTTCCTTCTTCCACTCTCTGTAGGCTTCCTTTTTGTGTTTGTGTTTTTCCAGGAGCTTCTTGTTCATCCATGTAGGCCTCATTGTGTTTTTGTCTGACTTCCTCTATGTAAGGAAGCATCAGTAGTTAGACTGATTTTTACTTCCCACCCTATGTGGGAAACATACCTCCCTGTGGTCCCTAAGGAGGCCCTAGTCACCACTAGTGACCTAATCACTTCCACATATCCAGGAATTTCAGTGCCATTCCCAGCTGTTTTCCTATTCTCTATTCTTTGCATGGCTTGTCAAGTAAGTGCTGTTCCTTGATGTCCTTGAGGTAGAGATACTTTCCAATTATCTGGCCTGGTAAATATATGCTGTCTGCCCAGGTACTGGCTCTCAAAAGAATGAGGATTACCAATGAACTCATGATTTAGCTGTTCCCACATAGAAGCCTTGCAATGGTATCTCTTTTTGGCAACAGTTTTTCTTCAGCTTTTAGAGGGATAAGATTTGTAGATTTTCACCCTTTTGTTTTCTGCTACTGTGATTAGGTACCAGGTTCAAACAAAGTAGGATAAATCTAGCAGACAGACACATATTTTTTATGAATTAGTAAATTACTTTTCCTTAACAACTGGCTGGCAGTTGTTATCTAATTATGAGCATTTTTAGATTCCTTGAACCTTATATCCTCCATTTAATATTTGCTAAACTGACCTGTTTCACTGAAAATAACTACACCTTCGTTTTTGTAACCTTTTTAAAATTTCTTTGATTCACAGTTAACAACTATAGCATAGTAAATTTCAAAGCCAAAGCAACTCCATTTTCTCTTTAAAGAAAGACCAGCAGTTATTAACTCAAACCCCTTCATTCTGTAAGGGAGTTTTTTTTTGGTTTTTTTTTTTGTTTTGCTTTGGTAATGTTGGTTTGGGTTTCTTATAATTCAGTAACATATTACTGATTTCCTTTAGCCTTTTGCACATAAAATCTGCTCTGCTATGGAGGGCCAGTATATAATTTATGTTCTACTTTTAGTATGATATCTAGATGACTTTCTCTATTAGGAGTGTAATTTTCAATTTATTAAAAGGTACTGTTGTAGCAAGATCTATCAAAATCTAGAAAAAAATTGTATATATAATTTGTCGTTGGTGCATATGAATATTGCTGTTATACTGAAAATTTGTTCCTGAAACAGGTGTCAATACACTTTTAAATCTTCAAAAACCTTATAAACATACATACATACATACCCCTCATTTTTAATTCTTAGATGTAGCAGGTTTACAGTATCCCTCAAAGTAGTCAGATTTGAGCTATTTTGGATGAAAAGACACACATGATGACTCAAAAAATCCTATTTGTTGCTTCTTGCTGTTAATTCAAAGTCATTTTTTTCTGCTGTTCTGAACTGGGGAAAAGTGGTGGTGGGTAAAACACTGCTCCTCACAAGGTTATCTCATGAGCCAGTAGCCTCTTTAGCACTATATAAATTAAAGGCTGGACAAGGTTAGATGATGAAATAGGGTTACCTTTAATGGAAGCTTTCCATGGTGCACAACTCGCTGAGAATGTTCCCCAAAATGCACATGTGATACAGAAAAAAGTGCTGTTTTTATAGGTTTACCAAATAGCATACCCAGCTACAACCTCCAGTTAGGAATACAGATATTGAAGCGCTCGACTTGAATCAGCTTACTCTGTTAGAGCTAGTATGAGGAAGCCTTCAGAAAGGTATTAATTGCTCTGAGAAAGAGAGTATGTGTTGTGTCTCTCTTTACCAATTGTTATGAGAAAATGTCTCTAGAAGACACCTGTTGTTTATGAGAGAATACATTGGGATGCTGTCTTGTCCTTGGCTCCCAGAGGAGCCTTAGACCAGGCATGGTCCTAAGGAATTTGTTTATCTAATAGGAAAAGCACTGAGGCACTGTAGTTAGGGAACTATAACTATATAGTCTACAGAGCTACAAATATATGAAGAATAAAAGCAAAAATCATTCAGGCATCAAGTCCATAGAGTCACAAAGGTCAAAACAGTGTCTGGATCTGTACATAGATATCTACAGTACAACAGTAACTAAAGGAACGTCTGATTTAATTTTTTTACAACTCTAATAACCAGTTGACATGCTACATTCCATTTTTCCATAGTTTTTTGGTAATTTCCACTTCTTGCTCCATATATGGTAATATATGCAGAAAGTTAACAAGGAGATTGATGATCTCTGTGATGATAACTCTGAAAACTTTTAGAATTTTATGAATGCTTTTCAACATGTACAACCTGACTTCCTTGTTACTTTTTTCTTAGATAAGATCCATATTTGTATTAGTGCACAAAATGACATTATCTTGCACAAAATGGCCCATAGCTATACAATTAAACTCTTTTTCCTTAATCAGAGTGGCTGCAAACATTACCTGTTGCTAATGATTTTATTTTTTTGAGGCTTTTATTTCTAAGAGTAACACCTCTGAGAATGTGTAATACGTGGCATCAGTTTTATATTGCATCCCCTCTTCTTTCTTAAATCATCATTTCCCTCTCTTAAGAGGATAAAAAATATTGTTAAAGCAAACATCCTTCACTCCAAGGATTTCCGTTAGAAGAGATTGACAGAGGTTATATTGGCTAATCCAAAGGTCAGTAATAATGTCTCAAAGCTACTCCCATTTTAATTTCATAAGTATTGCCACTTTCATTTTACACAGTCTTGTCAAGAAGGGACCCCATAGTAATATCAGTGCTTTCTTCTTCCAACACGTTTTCCAGTGCTGGGATCCTTCAGTCACCACATATTTCAAGATTGTTCTATTTTAATCCCCTGAGCAAGTGTTGAAATGCATTTCCAGACCTGTAACCATCTATCTGCATATTTTGTCTTTGTAGAAAAAGAAACAATGCTTCATTTCTTTTTTTTCCAGCTATTTATAAAGAAACATACAATCACAAACTAGTTTGGGTTGGAAGTGACCTCTAAATGTCATCTAATCCAACCCAGCTGCAATGAGCAGGGACATCTTCAACTTGAATGGGGTTTGGAGCCAATGTTTCTATACCATCTGCAGTATTAAACTGTTTTAACACAGCATTTTCAGCCTAGTTTCTTGAAGAAATGAGGTGTATGCAGCCACACTGTCTCTCCATCTGTATATTTATAAATATGTCCTAATAAATTTTGAATCTATTGGTCATTTCAGTTAAATCTGTCTAAGAGTGGAGTTGTCAAGGGTATTCTACTACTATTCATCCAGTAAAAATTGGAAAGTAGAGAAACATTAGTGAACAAAAGGCAGATGTAAATCTGGCATGTATTTCTTCCAGAATGAAGTAAACATTTACCTAATCATTGTACTTGCAGCTTTGAACCCAGCACTTTTTCCATTAAATGAAAGAAAAAATGCGAAGGAACCTTGTGCAAGGGAGAAAAGAAAGAACTTTAAGGACGTGACAGGGAATGGAGGAAATAAAGAAATTATTAGAAAATACAGAACACTATCAAATAAAAATTTGAATGAAATAATCTCTGCTCTTCTTGCAAAAACTCCCTTTACTTAGCCATTTCATAATAATAGCACCAGTGGATTAAATAATGGTAACAGCAAGAAGGGGGTGCTAAAAAAAGTCCGTTATTAAGTGCCTTTAAATATAAAGGTGAGAAAGTTTTCAAGCAGCTGATATAGCAGGGTCTGCTGACAGGCAGTCTAGGTGCCAAAGACAGCACAAGGGGATTTGTCTGAGGCAGATTTTTAAATGAAAAGAAGGAGGTTCATCACTGAAGCATAATATCTGGAGAGTGACATATATGAGAACTAGTCGCTTTTCCTGATTTCCAGGAGGTCCAAACTCGACAAAAGAACACTGGGACCTGCTGCCTCACCCAGAGACAAAATACAGCAATTAAGACCCTGAGACTCTGTTTCCTCAGAGAGGCGGCATCTTCAGGATGCTGCTGCATTCAGTCTCCAATCTGAGGACGAAAAAATGCAGCCTGACACAGCAACCTTGAAAGGTTGCTGACCCTCTCCTGTAGCTTTTACTTCAGATGCAATCTAAACTAAATGTTCATTTTCCTCTTATTTCCATGGTTCTAACTTTTCAGGACAAAACATTAATTTCTTAATTTGCTGTAAGAGAATACAAAGTCTGGAGGGAAAAATATAAGCTTATGAAATATCCTTTTTTTAGTTGTTGTTGTGTTTTACTTCGGGTTTTTTTTTGTTTTTTCAGGCCGCTATTCTAATGAAAGACATTGAAATTTAATCTAAAGCAGACTTAGACTTTGATTCATCCTGAAACTTAATCTACTACTTGATGACATTAATTTTG
Source organism: Atrichornis clamosus (assembly GCA_013400975.1). Taxonomy (NCBI): domain Eukaryota; kingdom Metazoa; phylum Chordata; class Aves; order Passeriformes; family Menuridae; genus Atrichornis; species Atrichornis clamosus. Next base: position 133,256 of record WBMZ01011704.1, on the reverse strand, counting down.
CGTGGTTGTACTCAAGAAACAAATAACTGCCTGGTACCTTTGAAACTTTGTGGTAAGTCAAGTGAATCATAATTTAAAATATACTGCCTCTGCATATGCGAGAGCTAAAGCGTGTAGTTAGATGGATAGATAGACACAGAGAGAGAGTCAGAGAGAATGAGAGAGTGAGTGTTAACTATCACCAAAATAGCTTGTGTAGAAGGGAAGCTGTGAAAGACTATGCCTCCTCTCAACGTGTAGGCTTTATAAAGAATACATGTTGTTTTTACTTCCCTTCCTTTCATACCTAAGAATAGAAGCTCTTAGCAGAGATTATAGTAGTGGACATGTGCCAAAGTAATCACAATTTTTATTTTTATAGGTGTAGATAAAATTAAAAATACTGTATTTATGTGGAAGATGTTCTCTTTGCAAGGAGGCATGTAAGTAATACATAAACATGCATCAACATATATATAGTAAATGTAGGCAGAATTTCCTTCCTCTGATCTGCATTGCAGATATCCTATCTACATCAGGAAATTGTGCTGCATATTCTGTAGTCATTTTGCATACAGAGTAGCCTGACAGAATTTGCATTAGAGTTCCACAATTTATATGATGAGAGTATTCTTTCCTGGATATCTAGAATGATAGTTGTTGGCTTTTATAGAAACCCTGGTTTCTTTCTATACAGCTTATTTATTTATTCATGCATTTATTCTTCCATTCCTTAATTGTAACACTTATAGTATATGGGGTCTTGTTAGTTGAAACTCTCAGGATTTAATCATCAAAAAAACCCTCATTCATTTCTGCTTCATTAAAAATGAAAAAAAAGATAATTTTTGCCATGTACTTTAATGATGACTTACTCTATATCTGAAAGAGTTTGCAGAATCATGATCTTATATTTTAATGCATCTTTTACTCCATTATTACTTTTTGAAGCTAAGAGAAAAGTTATGGAAGTGAGATTCTTGCTTCTGTGTGATGTTGCTAATAGGGCATTATATTTTTATATAGAATTTATTTACTTTAGTGAGGATTATTAATCTTCTTTTTCTACATAGAAATGTTTTAAATATCTAAATGAATGATTCCACATTAGCATGTTCATTAACAAACAAGGATATCTTAATGTCAATTGATTTCAGAGAAAGTTAATTGATTAGTTAAATAGAAAGTACTTCAGTAAAATATTGGCAGAATCCTTGTGTATAGCTAAACTGAATGATGTCTTTGACTTTGTACCGATTATAAAAAATCCTATTGCAGGCAGATGATTTGACACCTTTAATATTTTGATGTCTCCAAGAATCCCCAGGCAAATAACCCTTTTTCCTTCAAGGCAAACTGCAACAAAATCTAGTGCAATGAGAAATGAAGGTACCCATTTTAAGGGACTTTTAGGTTATTGGTTTGAATTTATTCTATTAGTCACTCTGGAATATCTAGAAAGCCACGACTTATAGTATAGAATGAATGCAGAAGTATCTGTATTCTGTATCTCATATAAAATTTATTTTTATTTGTTTTGTTGTCTTTCGGTTCTTAAAAGAAAACATATTATATGAATCTATTATAAGAAATACTCTTCTGACACACATATCAGGCTTATTTACTTGTGCATCAATAAAATGTCTTGCAATTGCATCAACCGTTGCCTGCCTGAAAATTGAAAACAGAATTTTTGGTCTACTGAAATATTTTGCATTATGTTATAATTTGGTTTGTTGTTTTTTAATGTAAATTTCTTGACTGCATACTGTGGCATTCCTTTTATTTTGATTTAGTATTATGAAATGAATCTGTCAATTTCTATTGCCCATACTTTGTAGGTTGTTTGCTACAAGTTAATATTGAAGATTGACATAGCTTTCCTTCACATGATGTTGCAAGAAAAATATGCTGCCTTTAATATACAGTATCACAAGCACTTTTTTATGACAAAAAAGGACAATAGGGGATATAGTGAAGATAAAATGTTTTTCTCCATAACAAGGGAAGATTGTTCCAAAGAGGGAAAACATTACAAAAAGTTGGAGACGTGAAACTGCAAACAGTAATTGAAAAAGTCTAATGCTTCATATCTTATAATGAAAATAGTTTTTCCTTCCTGTCTAGGAGAGCATGCCACAAAGATAAAAATTTTTAAAAAGATATAAATAATACATAGCTATATTCTATATCTTACTGTTTTTAGTTTTGGGGAATTTGCTTTAAAATCTGTTCTGTCCATAAAAGATAGTCTAAGGAAGAACATATTAATGAGAAAATATTATCTTGCTCTTTTGAACTGTTTAAATGTGTAAAGACTGTCTGCATGAAAGAGGAAGAAGTTAGAACCAAGCTTTCAGAATTGAGAATTGTTCTGGCTTTACCTATAAGTTTACACTGCTTAGCTACTGCCCCTATTTCCTACTCCGTTCCCTTTGCCATCACATTGTTCTTTGAATAAAGCTTAAGATAGGAAGAATGAAAAATCTCTTTTCCCTAGAAATTATTTTATCATGATTCTTCCAGAAACTGCTGCTTAAGTTATAAAGCACACATAAATGGGAGTATACATACATTTTAAAGAACAGATATGAAATTCAAACTTTGCACTCCTTCACTTGATTTATGTTGATAATAGGAGTTTTCTTGATGAACTTTTTAAAAGTTTCTATGCACTTAAGGAGTTTTTTATTCTCAGATTAGGCTACAAAGGCAGAAAACATTTTAAGCCAATATGGGAATATTATAAATAATAATATAATAACAAAAATTGCTTTCAAGGCAGAATATGGGAAAACATGAGAAGTTTGGGTTCTTCATTTGTTGAAGACCTGATGAAGACCATGAAGCTTGGCCAGCAGGTTGAGGGAGGTGATTATCCCTCTCTACTCCATTCTCGTCAAACTCCACCTGGAGTACTGTATCCAGCTCTGGGGGCCCCAGCATAAAAAAGACATGGATCTGCTTGAGCAGGTCCAGAGGAGGGCCATGAACATGAGCAAAGGCTGCAGCACCTCTTCTATGAAGAAAGGCTGGGTTTTGGAGTAGTTCAGCCTGGCAAAGAGAAGGTCCTGCAGAGACCTTATGGTGGCCTTTCACTGCTTATAAAGGAGGCTTATAAAAAAGACAGGGAGGGATCCTTTTTCAGGGAGTGTAGTGACAGGATGAGGGGCAATAGTTTTCAACTGAAAGAAGGTAGATTTAGATTAAATATAACCCTTTCCTGTGAGGATGGTGAGACACTGGGCATGTTGCCCAGAGAAGTTGTGCATACCCCGTACCTGGATGTGTTCAAGGCCAGGTCAAACGGGGCTTTGTGCAACCTGGTCTAGTTGAAGGTGTCTCTGCCCATGGCAGGGGGCTTGGGACTAAATCATCTTTAAGGTTCCTTGCAACCCAAGCCACTCTATGATTCCATGCATTATTGCTGATAAATCTGTTACCAAAGGAATATTAGTAAATGTAGTTTAATCCATTTGTAATTGTGTTTAAGTGTTCCATGGTTGCTCAAGGAATAAACTGTCTTGCCCACTGGCACAAGCCAACATCCAGTACTTCCCTCCCAACATATAAGATGTACATCAACTCTTTTAGAAAAATAGTTTAAGTTCCAGTTTTGACTTTTGACTTTTTAAAACAGAAGGTCTCTGGGACTGTCTGTAGTTGATCTGGCCTGGCCTGCAGCAAATTTAAACTAGGTGTAGTTTTTTCTCCAATAAGGTGGATGTCAATCAAATCTAACTAGGTGAGATATTAAACAGAGCACAAATGCAGCATAAGGCTGAGAAAAACATACTTTCTTCATACATATATCTTCAGAATGTACTGTCTTCAACTCAGGACTGGAAGATAGCTGCTACTGTTTCTGAATATAAGGTCAGTTGACTTGTAAAAGAATAGAAACTGTGGCCTTTTGTAGTTGTTCCTCCTAAATGTCCAAAACTTCATAGTCTACATTGCTGAATGATATTGCCTTTGTCAGATGAATTCTGACACCTTGAGTATTAGGGAACATTCCTAAAGAGCAAAGGACAGTAATCTTACATTTGGAAAAAGTACAGTGTGTTACAAAAGTATCATGAAGAGAACCGTAAAATAGAAAACGACAGCAGTGGCTAATAGCAGACTGTAGTGGGCTTGGTACTCTTTTGGTGATGTTCCTGATAAATGCCTCTGGTAAGCAGAACACCTCTCCAGAAAGTGCATCACGTCAGAAAATAGGTGCCTCTGTAGCTCTCAGAGGAGAGCTGCCCACTGCTATTAGCTGTCACCTTTTCTTAATTGCACTGGTTGTTACATGGGGAGAAGATTGGGGTGCCTTACTCAGTTCCAGTGTCTCTCCCGATGTGACAGGTCTTTCCTTTTCAGTCTGCAGAGTGGTGAAGTAGTTCTGCCCTCCTGCAACTTCTTGCCATTGCAAGCTACAATTCTTCTACATTATTGGCCCCCTCCCTTCTGTGTGTGTTGATGGGAGAGGTTTTGGCTCTTTGGCCATGGGCTGTGGGTCCACTGCAGACTGCACTCGTAACCAGCTATGCAATTCCTTCTCAGCCTCCTTGACGTTGCACAGTCTTCTCACTGCCTCCTTCAGCTCAGCCACCTGCAACAGGAGGTACCTCACTTGGGCATACTTTTGCAGCCAGGTCTGCTGCCTGTCCCAGGAGAAATGTCTTGGCACTCCTACAGTCTGAGGTGTGCACGCAGCCTCTCACTTCAGCAGCTCCCTCTGGGTAGAGGCATCAGCCACCATGGTAGATGGTACAGAAGTCCCAGTAGGAGCAGCAGGCTTGGCTCTCAGACATTCTGCTTTGGAGGTCGGGAAGGCTAGGTGCCCTTGGCCTGTGCAGATGATCACACAATGGTGCCTGATTGCTGGTTTATGTGTACTTCAAGTGGCTCCACTCAGCCAGTGGAATACTCCTTCTTTGAAGACGCACATTCCTGCACACCCTCCCACACGAACTGCTGCACCACCCCCTGGCTGACCTGCCATGGCCTGTCTGTCTGCCCTGATCGTGGTGCTCCTGGTTGCTCATTCTCACTAGGGCTGACATTCATTAGTGTGGGTGGCAGCCACCATTAATGCTGGCCCCATCCAGGCCTCCTCAGCCTGCTGGTGGCTCCTGGTGGAGCGCAGCACCCCCTCGGGTTTCCTTGCCTCAGGAAACACATGCCAAAGGTTGTGATACCCTCCCTTGTGGAACATGCCTGCATCAGAGCTGATCACCTTGGTGACCATGGAAAGCTTAGCCACTATTATAAAGTGATTAAGCTATATTTATGGGTAAAAAATTGGTAAAAATTTAAAACATTGTGAGAAATTTCCCACTATCTGAATAATACTAGTGAAGAGTGGCAATGTTAGTTCATTTCCTCTGCAATCCTGCAACCTTTCTGTGATACTTCATTTTGTCCAGGATAGCCGAACTCATGGTTTCTGAGTGAAGTTCACCTCTGTTCATAGTCTCCCAAGTTTTCTCTTGACTGAGACTATTTAATCCCTACCAAAGAAGTTAACATGATTTACTCTTTCACGTACCAGGCTCTAGATTTCAAATCCAATATACAATACCTATAAACATTTCAACCAAATTGATTTTGTATTGAAGACACAATTCAAAGTATTAAAAAAAAAAAAAATCGAAAGCAACTAAGTCTGTGAACACTGGAAAAAACAGAACTTGTTTTTCTCTTGGCTCACAAATTTACAGAAATTTTCCAAGGAATTTTTGGAAACCTGGTTATCTTTGAGAGCTGTATTTCTAACAAATGCAGTGGAAATTGACTGTCTGAAGCTTGACAGAGGCAGCAGGGGAATAATACACACATATACACATACATGCACATATACACTAGTGGAGCTCTTTCCTCCACAGGAATTCAGTTTGGCAATCCTTGATTTCATTGTTAATAAAAATTATTAAATTCCTGTCTACCTTATCAGTAGCTTACATACAGAGAACCTCTAGACTTGAAGACATCAGCATTTCCTTCATCAGCAATTTTTCTTGTCAGAATTTGACTGCTTTTTTATCTTTCACTCCTATATCAAATAATTTAGAAAATATCACTGTTTTTCCTTATAATCCCAGTTTTGACAGAGCAAATTTTCTATCATACTGGAGATATGCACATAAAATTGCCTTTACAGCAATATCTTTGCGTCTTTTAAATTAAATGTCACTGTTGCTTTTATTCATTTTGATTATGAGAATGCAAATATTTTGAAATCAGTTGCACAGGAGAATCATCCAAAATACATCAGGTTCTCCAAAGAACACGTGAGTGACTACAAATCTTAAATCATTGTATATCATAATTCATCATTTTAAAGTTTGTCCTTCACTTGGCTGTGGCAGTTTCCCTAGCAGTTCTGACACTGGTCTTATCTGTCATGTTATTTTCTATTGGCAACTCAAACTGCCATGAAGGTGCAAAGAGTGGTGACACCTATATAAAGTTTTTGGTTAGATTCAATGCTACATGTGCATTTAAATGCATTCATTCAGGCACTGCACCAAGCATCTAAGCCTTGTGGATTAAAGAGCAACATGCTAGGGGTTAGCTACCCACCATCAGTATGTAAGGACTGCAATCTATAAAGTCTTTTACACATATAATATTGCACAGCTGTGAATATAATTCCTGTTTGTCCGACAGAAGTAACTTTTATTTGGAGATTGTGAATAATGTTTTGAAAAGAGGTGCCGTGGAGAGCTGTATGAATTCCACACATCATATTCACTATGCAGTCCTAATGACATTAGCACAGTTTGTCATTTAGCTTAGTACAGGATTTATGCTTGTTTTTATTTAACAAGCTTGCAGTTATGTAGATCTAAATGGTTACATTGCAGGTTTTCTTCCTTCCTATGGTTTATCATTGTTCATGCACATGAAAGAAACCTTACAACAGCCTGTAAGGTTTTGTTTTATAAATTTCTTTCTTGCAGATTCTGAAGGCAGTCTAAGGAGACTATATGGCTAGAAAAATCTGTATAACCTACTTGTTAATGAGACAAGTGTAAAAATTCTGGTAAGGGGATGATATATGTTTTACCTTGATTATACAACTTCTCAATTTGATGAAAGTAAGACAATGCACTTCCAATTGCTCTACGTGTCATGAATAACCAAACAAATACCACCTCTACTCTTGGTTTAATTATTATTTGAATAATAATTTTGTTTAATTAAAAATAAAACTATCTACAGGTACATAAAAGCAGTATTTCAAAACCTACTGTTTTATAAATACCTTTGTGTTGCGTAAAGCTTTCCACACTGTAGGACAATTGGTGAGTGCAATAAAATGTTCTCTATCGATCTGTGTCATAGCCCATTGCTTGTTGCCTTGAGTATCGTGTATAAGCCAGCCAGAACACAATCTTCTTTCCCCTAGAAAGATAACAGCAGTTATCCAGACTTTCTACTGCAGCTGTCAAGTTCAAATAAAAAATGGATAGTAGATGTCACCCACCATGTTTTGGGAGGAGGTAGCAAATGTTTTTTAGCCCTTTATGCTTTCCACATCAATTTTCAAGATTTTAAAAGTTTTCAAGGACAAATGTATGACTCAATTTTTTTATTCAGCATTGTACATATATATTCCTGTTGTCATATATTTATGATCCGTATGCATAATTTTATTTATGACAAGATATTTGCACCTGTAATCATCATAGTTCCATTTGTAATTTAAACACATTTTTTCACACATACTTATGTGTGTTGGCAAATCAAAACTCTTAAAAATTTCACATAACAGTGTCCAGAAACACTGTGCAATATTTTCAGCTTTTCCATGCTTCTCCACAGACTTGAACTATTTTTTCACTTAGAATTCAGATTTAGTGCATCTACTGCAATAGAATGGGAGATAAGGCAAACCAATTATGCACTGGGTGTTTAAAATTTTATGAGAGAAATAAATACTTTTATTAATAATGAAAAAGAAAAAGGCTGAATTCTTTGCATATATGCCTCTCATAAAAAATATGTGTAAAATGGTAGATACACTGATTGCTGTCATGAAGACCATTTCAGTTGTCGGTTTATAGAATTTGACTTAGTGGGCTAAGACACAGAGGTGGAGCATTACTGAGGTGAACTCTGACTGTGTGTATCTGTAAAAAGCCCAATTCCTGTTTATAAAAGAGACACACAGGGATTAAAAGCAAATGCATATACAGCTAAAGCAGTTTTGATTACAATTCAGAAAAATAAGTTATATTCTAGAATATTAAGCTGTTCACAGCATGCTCTAGTAGAAAAGAATAACCTTAAAATTTGAGGGTTGTAAAATATTTTGAATTACAATATTTAGTATGACATTCATCATTTTGATTATGTAAGATAGGACATAAAAAGGGTAAAAAGAGAACAGAGGTTTTGCTATTTGGTAAATTTTACCAAAGCATTCTTGGTCGCCTAGATGCAGTATGCAATCTTCAAAGACATTGGAAAGGGTATTTATTCGTAAGACAATTTTAGACAGAGGTACACTGTACCTCAGCAATTACACAGATCAGATGACGTGCTCATTGTCATTCAAGATATCTGCACATGAAAAGTAGATCAGCAATCACATATTAGCAGTCCCAAGTTGCCCTAAGATGCTAAAGATAGACAACTTTTCCAGACTGATGGAGATCAGTAAGATTTTTGAATCCTGTGAGTGACTTCACTGGGGTTTGTTTAGCTAGCAGCCTAGAGAAGTGTCTGAGGATGATAATAATTTCATCAAGGTCAGCTGAACTGAATTTGCTTAACTAAAGCCCTAAAAGGCTTCATCCCAGCAATGCATTGTCAAGGTCCTGCAGGTAATGTTTTTAATCAGAGCGTTTTTCCACTCTTTCTAAGGAGTTCCTTTTCGTTTACCTTTCTTTCTACTTTTCATCTAGGGCTTGACATGACACTTAAAACACATCATGCATAAACACTATGGAGGCTTGGTTAAATGCAATTCTTCCCTTTGCTCTGCAACAGAAATACCAAGCAGATTGACTATACTTTTCAATTAACTTGAAAGCAATTCTGTTGACACCACTCTGAGAGGCTTCTGTACTCCTCAGGCAAGAAAGTGTGAGCAAAGCATAACAACATTTTTCCCAGTAGCTGCTGCTGAACTGTACATCTTAGAGCTTCAACAGGTACAGAGGAACCTTTTGCAAAGGCCAAAGCCTATTCCTGATTAGCAGGGTATACTGACACAATTTGGAGTGAGGAATAAATCTAAGAATGCAGTAACATTAAATCTGTACTTACTGTCTCTCAAGAAGCCATCTATGTTTCATATACAATCTTTTCCCTATATTTATGTGCACGTGTTTTAGGAAGATGCATTAAATGGAAGCGTGAATATAGATGATTTTTTTAAAAAATGTCCAAATTTTAATGCATTGTTTTCATTTGTGAACCTTTGAAATGTGATAATTTTTTGCAGGATCAAAGCATGGGAGATACATGAAGTCATCTCAGAAAATATGTTTCCAGAAACGTGGAAACGGTGGTATTTGTCACACAATTTAGCATGTTTGACAAACAGGACAGGACTTGTGTGTGTGTATCCCTTTTTACTGGTTAGCACTTGCTCTGATGGACTTCTCAAGGATGGATTAAGTGGCCATGACTAATGGAGAGAGGTTTGCATTCTTGTTTCTTCGCAGTTACATTCTTATCATGTAGGAATTACATTCCTATCACAATTCAAGTATGCCAAGAAGACATCCACCATTTGATGACAATTCCTTCGTATTGCATGGTCATTTAGACCTTCATTTAAGAAGGATTCAATAGACAATATGCTGTAATACCACAGGCCCAAAGCCAAACATATCAAACCAGCACAAGATGCAGTTCAATGTAACAGTATGACATAGGCTCCAGTATCATTCCATCAACGATGGAGAATTTATGAATGCATGAGGCTGGAGCCCTCTCCTTTTGCTGGCAGCCCTTCATACTGAATATGAGCTATTTAAAATTTATTTATTAAATTGAATTTTATATTAGCATATTTTACAAGGGAATATCCCATATATCTTGCTATGGTTAATGTTTTTGTGTCTACATTACACTCATTTTCTATGCTATTTTCTGAAAAACTGTGAGTATTTCTCTCATTGTACCCTTCAAAATGTCAGATTGAAATGGAATAAACAGCTGTTAAGGTAGTTAGTCACTAGTTACATAGGCTTTTTTAGTTTCATGCTGTATAACCTACATAGGAACAGAAGCAAGAATGAAAGAGGTATGAATCTAAAAATACATTTAATTTTTGACACTTAGTTTGCTTTAAACTTACTTCATAACTACCATAATTATCTTTGAATATTTATTGATTACTTCTGATTTTGGTTGATGGGATTACAATATGTTTTACAAGTAAATAACATCTCTATTACATTATCTTCAAATTTCTGGTCTGAACAGAGACTGCACTACACAGAGAGGAGACCTGCTGCTTGCTCAATAAAGCTACCAACAGTGTCCTGCCTGCGTTGACTTTCCTGGTCTGTTTTCTTCCCTAAATAAACAGGCTGCTTTTAGGATTATAAAGCTTTCTTGGGTGCACTTGTGATGTGATAATGCAAATGCCAACCTGTCCTTGCATGAAGGGTTTTCAGTCTCAACCTCGGACAACCTCTGCAAGCAGTATGTTTCCCCACCAGCTCACCCTTTCCAACAGACTGTTATCCATAGAAGCCATAGAGTTAAAACATCCACCTAGAGCAGACAGAAATGGCAAACCAGAATATCAACTCTCACTTGCAGTCATTTCATATTCCCTAAAGATGTGTAACGGTGAGCTGTGGCAGCTGAGGAAACAGCCATGCTAGCCATTCTGCAGCTTGTGGTGCCACCGTGTAGATGAGAGCTGGGTTGGACTCTCTATTAGCTAGCATGTGGCATGAATATTGCAGGAGTATAAACCAGAACACTTAAATTAATGATACCTCAGTTTTGTTCAGCTGAATTAATTGTGGCTTATTCAGAGCAGCTCATATTTTTCTGAAACAGTCCATTGAGCTCTAATTTTCTGATTTCAACCTCTGTCCTAAAATTACATTCTTGGATCATTACAGCACAAGAAGCTCAACAAGCTCTCCAAATAATTGAACAAGAAGAAATTCCCTTTGTGAAATTGAGAACTACCTTTTTTTTCACTAATTAATTTGTTGCAGTAATAACAGTAATAACAGGAACAAAATAGTCAAGAGAATGGCTTTGTGAAGGCAAACCTCCATGGTTACCAGATACATTTTTCTCTTTACCTTTTTCAAAGTAGCTTGAATCTTGCTAAAATCAGACTGCACAGAACAGTGTGACTTCCATTTTCACAAAAAAGTAACATTTCAGCCTTCAGAGCCCTGGAAAACTTCCTCATTTTAATCAATCTCCTTACTTATTCTAACGTTTATAATCCAACTCGTTGAGAACAAAATCAGGCCCAGGAAGGCAAAAAGCATATAACTCTTATGTGGAACTATTCTCTGTGTACACTTAAACACCAGATTAGTTCTTAAGAATACCAAGTAAATAGAGATTTATCAGGAATAATAGGCCAGGGTCTTCTGGTGTATAATGTAGGTATTTATAGTTTTGGAAGAAATTTCTAAATTTACTAACAAGAACTTAAGAATCCTTGTATGAAAAGTGTCAGATCTCTGTTATTGAGAATAGGCACACCTGCAAACAATTGGGGAAACGCAAGCACAGATTCTCTAGGAGACAATTAAAAATGCTTGCCAATACATGACACAGTAGAGAATACATTAACAACTTGCTGCTGCTATTTTACAGTTTAAGGAGACACCATAATAATTTTATATTTAAGTACATAACTGGGAAAGCTGTGGACAAAATGTGTTGTCTCTGTTTTTACAAACAGAACTTTTTATTCCCCAATGTGCTGGTTTGAAAGTAAACCGGTGGAGAAATTAACCCCCACACAAATACCTTGAGGGAGATTTCAGGTCGGAATTACAATTTAACGGAAAGATTACAAAAAAATGCGTTGATACAGAAAAATGTGCTTAAAACCAGACGCTCAGGGCACCACCTGACAGCCTGTTGCTCAGGGCGAAGGCCGCAATTTCAGGTCGGAATTACAATTTACCTGTGGAAGTGGTGCTTGCTGTGCTGCCGAGAGCAGTGCTCCTCTGGAAGTTCTGGTGCTCCTGGGAATCTGTCCAGTGGTAGTCGCAGGTTTTCAGTCCAGAATGCATACAAGCAGGAACGCTCAGTACCTCCCCCAGGGCGGGGAGTTTCACAATGGAATGATGTAATCCTGTGAGTCATGGGATAATTTTGGGGAGCCCCTGATGGCCTAGGTCCTTACAGCTGCCCATTGTCCATGATGGCCCATCAACAGAGATGAGCCCGTCAGTATGGGTGTGACCATTATTGGTGTTTCCCGGGGGAAGTTATCCCAGTTGTGCCATTTGTGAAGACAAAAGGGACACTACCCCGCTGTGCAGGGTTTCCCTTATCTAACACCCAGCTTGTAGTCTGAGGGGCAAGCATGCCCTGGGCAGCTGTTGGGAATGGCCAGCGATTAACAGTTCATCAGGGATAAAGTAGATGGGAGGAGAACACGTAGTTTTGGTTACACTCTCTATTTTAACCCAGGACACCCAAGAACCTTACAGAAGGAAAAGATAATATATCCCTATGAGTATTGCACAGACGTGGGTCTCTGTGTACCTTCTTAGGCAGAAAACTTTCCTGAAAGTCATCAGTGCTAAAAAAATCCCCAAAACCCAGCAAAGAAAGTATTCTTACTAAAATCCTGGAATGAGATCGTGAATTCAGAAATAAATTAGTCAGGAAGGTATAACAAATAATTTATTACTCTTGAATAATCAGGCAAGATATAGCTGTGTTGATAATGTTTGCTCGAACTTAATTGGTAAAGTGGAGTTTTCTTGGTTTGTTTTCTTTTTCTGTAAGATAAATTGTTAAAATATCAAGATTGTGTATATACAGATTTGTGCATTTATTCTTTGTAGACAGAGATGAGCTGAATACAAAATTTATTGAGAATAGTTTACAAAGTTGTTCCTGGGAGATGTGGAAAACACTTTTTTTTTTAACAAGAAAAAGTGCTGCAGAAACTGATAATATATTTTCATCTAGAAGTGACAGGTTTGTTTCAGGTGATGCATTTTATTATCTTGTCTGGATACTTCAGGGAGCAAGGGAAGTGTGCTTTTAGTGAAAAATGTATAGAAAAAGAAAAGAACATTTCAATAAAGAAAGAAGAAAAAAAAGCAGGGCCTGCTCGATGAAATTACTGTGTCTGTGTGTATTTTGCTCTCAGTTCTATTTGGTTCCCACGTAATATCAGAAATAACTCTTACTTTTAAAAGTAATATCAATAATGAACCATTAACAATAAAATAGGGATAATTTGCAAATACATTTTGCATTTCAATTTTTCCTTGTAGCTTCATTTTTTTCACTTTTTCCACTTTTTCTCTTTTTTTGATCCCATAAGGATCAGAACACATAAATAAATAGATAGCCTACAAATCTGAAGCATCCAGAATGTTGGTCTTTAAAAAGAATGCTGGATGATTCACAAGGTAAATCATATATTGCCAGTTTCCTTGTGGTGAGTCTTTCTGGTACACTCTTTTATTAATATTATTGCTGGTACAGTTCATTACTTATGTCATTGTTTTTTCCCATAAATTTTTCTAATTTCAACCTGAAATCTTTACCTTTTGTGCCTCCAATTCTCCTTTCCATTCTGCTGCAGAGGGAACTCATGCTTTGGAGTCTTTCAGTGAGAACACTAGAGTGGGGAACATCATAAACCACAGCATATTGTAAGCTCTGACACACTGATTTTTGTACACAAAATAAAATATGTGAAAACTCATTACTTTTTATAAAGAAATAATGGATTTTTTTTCAGCTTTGTTCCCATAGGAAGTGTTATGGAAAAAAACTATAGCTTTATAACTATATGTCCTGAATAATGTCAGCATCTTTTAAAAACCTCAAAAATGGTTTTGACTATGCCTTAATTCATCTACATGGAGTATTGCTCTAGTGCTCAAAAATCAATTTTCCAAAAGCCAAGAGACCAAAAAAGGTATTCAAGATACAAATCTTGAAATAAAATACACAGCGTTCTTTTTAACACTGTTGACAGTTCAAGATTCAAATGATGAACAAGAGAAGAAACATCCTCTGGTGATAATTTCTGGATATTCGAGTCAGTTGAGGACACAGTAGTTACCACACTGGTTTTCATTTGCAGTAAGTTAAAATAGGGACAGAAAACACTTCCACTGCAGTAGCCTTTTCTCCCTCCTTAGCACAGGGTGTAGGCAGTGAAGGAAGATGCTTTTCTTGCCAGTTTCACTGCTGTTTGAAAAGACTATACTGACTTAAGTCTTATTTTCCTAAGCTTTTTATTTAGCAACAATCTGTTTGGTATCTCGTATACTTTAAAGGGACTGTCCAGTAGATTTATGGGCAATTTGTTATGTAGACAGAAGGGAAAGAAATACATATTAGATAACTTCTGTTAATGCTGCCTGGGCTGCATTCCAGACAGTATTAAGAAAGGTTTGGAAGCAGGCTGTGGTACTTGATCTCAGATCTACGACACAGTACCCTTGCACCTACATTTGTGCAGACATAGCCTGTGTTGTACAGATTTCTCTGCCTCTGAGCTCCTTTCAGTAACTTTTTTAATTGATGAATTTTTTGGGATGAAAAAAAAAAGGTGTCAAAGAAAGTTATGATGTTTGAATTCTTTTCTGAAAAGAAGAGTTAAGCCAAGGAGAAAGACTTCACGTGTCCAGTTGACTGTAAAGCTGCTGCATGACCTCATTATTAGCCATAGAGACTCCTACAGAGAGCATGGATACATACTGAAACCGCAGAGGAACATTTTATACAAAGCATGCTGCAATTTCTGATTATTTTTGATCATAATTTCACATTGCTTTGAGGAAAACATTTCCATTTAGTTTTTGAAGTAGGAAATGACAATGTATATTTACATAGATGAAGAGTTTAATTGTTCTTTATTTATGGAGTACACAGATGTGAGATACAGGTGAGGATGCAGGTTATATATAATCTATGATGAGAAAGACATATCTCCCTTATGCATAGATCTTCAAACTAGAGATATTTAGTCTTGCTTAAATACCAGACGCAGTGCAGTTGTAATAGTACAGAACCTGACGAAGGCACTCACATTTATTCTAGTAGCCTCATGCTGCATCACCCCAAATAACTTCTGACTTCATTTAGGCATGATGTGAGGAAAAGTGAAAGCATTTTGCTGTCTCTCTTTGCACATTTTTCTCCTTGAAACTATGAGAACATCTAGCTTTGGTTTTGTTTTCTAAATATTCTTCAAAGGCTGAAGGCTGGTATGAGTTATCTGCAGAGCTACATACACATAATTGATCCATAGAATGCATAGAAATCACATAGGAGGTGGTCAAGTCTGGAAAAGGCAGTGAGCTGCATAGCTTTCTATTTTTCAAGTTTACTTCTACTTCCCTAATAAAACTTGGAATTGAATTGTGAGGCTATACAAACTGAAAAGGCAATAGGTCCACAATACTTTGTCTCAAAAAATAAGATAAACTCTTTGGTTCACAGTCATTGGAAGAATAAACTCTTTTGTTTGTTTGCTTGTTTTTTATAATGGATATTTTTCTACTGCTTGACAAAATGATGGCAATATTTAAATGGGGAAATATTATTATATAGTTCCCCAGCAGTGAGAGGCTGGGGGTCCACAGGAACTTAGCAAGGGACACAGCTGGGACAGGTGACCCCAACTGACCAAAGATATTTTCCATACCCTATGTTCAACAATATAAAGCTGGGGAAAGAAAAAGTGGAGGACATTAGGAAAGATGGCATTTGCCTTCCCAAGTAACTGTTTTGTGCCCTATTTCCTGGGGATGGCTGAACACCTGCCAGTCCATGGGAAGTGGTGGAAGTGATGAATGAACTCTGTGTCTTACTTTGTTTGCGTGCTTGGCTTTCTCTTTCTCTATTAAACTGTCTT
Organism: Atrichornis clamosus; assembly: GCA_013400975.1. Classification (NCBI taxonomy): domain Eukaryota; kingdom Metazoa; phylum Chordata; class Aves; order Passeriformes; family Menuridae; genus Atrichornis; species Atrichornis clamosus. The sequence goes on along the minus strand of WBMZ01011704.1, from coordinate 117,226 downwards.
TTTCTCAACCCATGGATTTTTCTCACTGTTATCCTCTTGATTCTCTCCCCCATCTTAATGCAGCAAGAGTGATAGAGTAGCTGGACAGGGTTAGAGACCATGACAATGTACTTGAACCACTCCAAGAATGTCTGTTCCTTAGTTAAATGAGACTGACTCTCACTTTTTGCTGCACGGTCCAGTTTCTAGACTTGTAAGAGGACAAGTAAAATTCAGTACCTTTCCCCAGACAAGCCAAGATAGCAGGAAAAACCAGGGATATCAACTGTCTGTGATTTCATGGTGTCCACACTATGTTAGGTTTCACTTTGGATGGAAGAGGCCACACAGTATCTACAAAAAGTGTTCAAAAGGGACTTGCTTAGAAGTTTCTGAGTAGAATGCATTCCACAAAGAACACATAATCACAAAACCACACAGATACTTTAACACGTGCAACCACAATGAGTAGTCACAAAAAGAAGAGGTGACAAATCTGAAAGACAAAGCATATGTATATGGTATATATACATAATTAGAAAAGCTGTTCTGCTCTTCAAAAACAGAAATGTAGATGAGCACTTTCTGCTCCACTGAGTATATATCCAGTAGTGTATCACTGGAGAAGAATAACTGGGAAAATATTGATGTAATCTCCTGTGTATGACACATCATTAAGCTATTTTGTCCCTTTTCCTAACAGTGTGTGTTGTATTTTTTGGTCTTTTGAGATTTGTACTGAAATGTAGTTTTTAAAAGAGATGGTGAAGAAAATCTTGGGTAGATAGGGCAACTTGGCAGTTAATAAGTGCCTTCTTTGTTTTTTTTTTTTAATAATAATTGGTTTAATTTTCTGTATGTAGAAAGAAAAGACCTTATTCACATCATGATCTAATTTTAACTTCAAAAGCTAGCAGTGAACAAGTTTCCTCTCAGTAAAATTTTATAATGCTATTTTAGTGTCTGCTCAAGTATGTCTTCTGAAATTGATGTAAAAAGGAAATTTTGTATTTATACATCTTTTGATTTTGGAATTTATCCAAAGCAAAAGCATGACCTATTTACACTAAAGCCCACTATTGACATGAGACTAAATAGAAATACATGAAAAAAAAAAGGTGAGGGTCAAAAGTTCCTCATCTATAGAACAATCAGCCTTTGGAAGAGCTCTTCCTTTGGAACAGTAAGTAAAAAACATCTGAGTAGGTTAGAAGTGGAGGTCAGTAAGTTTGTGAACAAAAGTACGTTGGCTAAATTAAGAAGTGACAGGTGTCTAGGGTTGTTCACTTTTCATCGTATCATATTTAGTAATGCAATACCATATAGAGACCTTGAATATTTCACGTTCACAAAACTGTCATCAAATCTATAGTTTCAGTGTGATCCCACCTGGAGTACTAATTTTCCTGTTGTAAAGGATTATAGCACAGCTTGCTTCAGAAATAATACTGTTTATCAGAAAAAGAGATTGAAACTCAAAAAAATGACCACAAGTTTTCAGGACAGTAACCTGTCACCAGGTAAATGGATATGTGATGAATTTCAGGGTTCTCTCATTGATGAGGTAAGAGGAGCACAAATCACTCTTGTTGCCTAAGCATTGTTGCTCATCAATTGAGAATAATTTTAGTCTGTTCTTGGACCTCTCTTGGTGGTCTTTGAGGACTACCTCTCTTAAGAGACAGGGACAGCTATCCCAACATTGAAGTGACTGACACTTCATAGTACTGTGACACTTTATTGAACAATTACTTAATGTATAATTTCATAATAAACAAACAGAATTTTAATTAAAATTATTCCATCATCTACTAAAAATAAGCAAGACAACAGTTAAAACCCACCAAAATCTAAGGTTTCCCAGACAGTAGTCAGAAACTCTAAAAACCTTAGAATACTGGATCTTCAATATCCACAAACATAGTAATTACAAGGATGATTGCAGCAAAACTTGTATCATTACACTTGTATAAACCCAACAGATTATCCAAACTGAAAAAAAAATCAAAGTTTATGACATTTTCACTCTCAGCTGGGAACAAGACCAAGCATTTAAATTTTCATAATTTTTAAATTTTATTTTCACTTTTTATAAACCTTCAGTTTCTATTATTTGTTTCTGCTTGTGTCATCACATTAAGTACAAGTCTGGATTTCACATTTATTTAGTAGCCTTGACTCAGTTGTACCCAAGATTGCTGCACAGCAAGAAGCTGTGAAATGGTTGTACCTTTAAACTGGGCATTTAGAGTAAAGATAAGAGGAAAACAGTCAGTGAAACTTCTTTGCATTATAGAAAGCTTTGTCAAATTAAATAGTTAACATGCACTAAAGGAATTTGAAGCAGACAAAGAGTTTGATGCCCTCAAACTAATCTTTACAAGATAAATCTAAGGACCTTTGAACTGCAGAACATCACAGCAAGATTCAGGCCCCATAATGATGCCTGAGATTCTGCTCAGAAGCCTAGAGATGCTGAGTTTCATGTCTGATGTTTCTGTCTGTTTTTTATATGATTTTTGGATGTTTAAATGATTTGCATAATTGCAATTATTGTGAAACAGGCTAATGCTACGATTTGATAGTTATAAAATGTCATGGAGTTGGATTATGACATATTAGAAAAGTCGCATTTAGTATATTCTTCAAAGGCTGGATACATTTCAGTATTTCTCATCGTCTTTGCTCTTTGTTATGGAGAATCAAATGAGGTTTTTCATAGAGCAATCAAATCTCTTGACAACCAAGTTTTGTAGATGTTTTCAGCAAATTGAAAGTACTCTACTTCACATAAAATAAAAATTGGATTCAATTTCACTTTTCATGTGTTTGACACTAACACAAATAGAAAATAATTCAGTTAATGACTGAATTAAATATCTGGCAAAATTACATAAGGTTAATGATCTGTTTTAGCCTCATATTTAATGTGCCTTCTGAGAATACTTTTTACAGAAATTTATTGGGTGTTTATTTTGGATGGAGTAAGACGTAAAACAAATTCATTAATAACATGCAAGAAAAGCAAGTTTTCTTTTGAGTATTAAATATAGCTAAATATAGACACAGCAAATGGAAATATCTGTGAATGAAAGTGAGATCTCAAGTTTGTTTAAATAATACATTATTGCTTATTTGCATAGATCATAGTTATGGGTTCTTGTTTGCATTTTAACAAACATGGTTGCCAATAGAGCAATAAATACTGACAAGTTTATTCACAAAGTGCAACTAAATTATGTTTATTATGGATTTTTAATTTCTTCTTGGAAATATGGTTTATAAAGCTGAAATATATATTTTTTTTCAACACCCAGGCTCATTTTATTGCTGTTTGCATCACAAGGTACATCTTTATATATTTTAATGAATTTCATAAACATTTTATAGATTGTTTTTGAAGTAAACGTGTTAAAATAATGCAGAGAAGTAAACATAATTCACACTAATTTTTACAGACTTTCCTTTTCTTAGTTGTTTCTGATGACATATTTATACTGTGATCATTTAACTATCATTAAAATAGCTTAAAAAATTTGTATATTCCAATAATAATGATGCATTTAGCAATAAGTTCTTCGTCACTGTATTTTTTTTTTTTAATTAATATGTCCAGGGTTATAACTGCTGATAACAGAAATACAGGATTTTTTAAATCTTCATCTACTTAAAATTTTTTAACCCAATCAAATATGTTTTAACTGACTTGGAACTCAGAAATGGATTGTCATAAAATCTGTATGGGTCAACAAAAATTTGCATAAAAACCTTTTCCTTCAAAACATAATACCAGTATTTCAGTATTCAGTTCACCCTTTTACATTAGCCTCACAGTGCTGTGGACCTTTAGGATCATGTCTACATATGTAAATGTGTGATATATGCATGTATCATATACATACACATATATATATATACACACACACATGTACATATACATATATATATATGTAGATATACAAAAGATAAGTCAGGAAAAGGACATGGTAAAAGAGAATAACTTCCTGAATATTTTTGATTGGGACTTCATAGTGTCCCAGGCACAAATTTCAGTTTCACATTTGTTATCAGGACTTCCAATGATCACAAACTGAAACCTGAAACACGAGACATTCCTGCTGAACAACAGGAAACATTTCTTTTACTGTGAGGGTGACGGAGCACTGGCACTAGTTTCCTGAAAAGGTTGTGGAGTTACCATCCTTGAATGTATTAAAAAACATCTGGATGTGGTAAGTGCAACTGCCTCTAGGTGTAAAGGAGGTTAGATGAGATGAATTCCAGAGGTACTTCCAATCTCAACCATTCTGTGATTATGTGATAAAACTCCATTTGATAGCCAGTCTTAAAAGAGTGTCTTCCCAAACACTTGATTTCACAGTTCTCTAACTTATGTTTAAGAGTTGTTGTGTAATGCTATCAGTCACAGAGTTTCAGATCGAAAGGAACCATAGAGACCTCCTAAAGTCAGATCAAAAGGAACCATGGAGACCTCCTGTGATGCTTCCATCAGAAAGATCATTGGTTCTATTAGGAATCAGTACACCGTCACAGAAAAGAATATTCCAACTGGCCTTGTGAAAAGCATCAACAGTTTGGAAACTATTCAAAAATCCCTTTCCTTATGTCCTTTTCCTAGCTTTCTTTTACCTCATTTTCGCTCTCCTAATCCAGTTTACAAAAACAGAGTTCATTTAAGGAATTATATACGAGCATGTATTAACCATACTTTATATCCAGAACAAAACCCAGCCTAAAAAACAACTCCCCTTACATATAAAGAGACAATCTTGGTAAACAAGCACCTATTAACTCTACAGAAATGTGTGTCAAGCAGTCCAGCAAGATAAAGAAGGTAGTACCTCCAGGAAGCTTCTATTTATTGCCCAAGTAAGATGAGTAGAATAAATGATGAAATGACACATTCTGCAATGTGCAGTTATATAGAAATCATGTTTATTGCCTGGTCTTTTAAAATTAAATTTGTTTTATGATGGTGCTTATGAATGATAAAACAAGCGCTAAAGAAAATGGCCATAAAAAAATAATGTTTGGAACTCCTCAGACAGGCCACATTTTTTATCAATTTATAGTTTTTTCAATGCTCAGATATTGCAAGATCTGTGTCACAGAAGTATTTAAATAAACATGACCCAAATAGATAATATTTGGCTTTGTTTAAGTTAAAATATGCATCAATCCAATACCTATCAAAAAATGAAGCATAAGAGATCTCTACTCTCCAGAGAATTCTCAGCAAGAATTGATCAGTTTTAAATACTTCACCATCTATAGACTCTTTTCTTACTACTATTTTTCTTAATAAACCCATGAAATATTATTCTTAAGCATTAGCTATTCTGAGAGGTGTATTCACAGATGTGTAGTATGTTATCTGATGCTTATATATTTGTGATTCTTTATAGGACAGTGTTTCTTGTGTTTATGGAAATTATCTAACTTTGACCTGTGAATTCTGGAGCATTTAAGCCAAGCTTTTGTCTTAGCTGCAGGATGTTGTGTAATCTCTACATAAGTTGAAAGCAAAATGACTTTAAATTTTCTGGAATATAATCCTTCCCCCAGCCTTGTGCCCATTTCCAGTTTTCTTATATTTTTACTTGAAATGATACAGTAAAGTAGTATTTTCAACTTTTCAACATAAATATAGCCTGTCAATTTGATGGGAACACTATGCACCTATAAAGAATGCTCATTTTGGAGATTGCTAAAGATAACTGGATAGCACTTCAATCATCGAGAATTTTTCTGCATTGTTTGTAATTCCAAAGGAGTGCACACATGGAGTTCTAAGAGCTTTTCTGAATTATGATGTCAGGTTGTCTAGAACACCATGTTATCCTACTGCATAGAGCACCTCATATAGAACCTACTACAGTTGTTGAGGTATGTCACACCTCTTACTGAAAATAAGTAAAGTATATCACACAAAAATCATGAAGAAAAGTGAAAACAAATTCTTTTCTTAGTAAATATGAAGGAAAGAAGCACCTCTGCACCAGATTCAGGATCACATCTGCAGGCTTCTTTGGAGTCATGCATGTCTCATTACAGTGGAGTCAGAGAGGATATCTGACACTTCATGACCATCGGCCTATGAGCAGCCCAGCTAGGCAGACATGAGCACTTATCATATAAAATACTAAACAAATGTGAGGAGGACTTTTAAAATCTCACATCTTGTTATAAATTAACTATTCTATCTTATTAGTTCTATTACAGAATTCCAAGGACAAAATAAAAATTAAACTAAAATAACCCTTTTTCCAAATATTTTTCATAAATATTGCTAAGTGGATACACAGTATCACAGTATACCCGGCAAAATATTATTATTATTACTACTATTATTATTATTATGTCATAATTAGTCTCAAAATAGAAAAAAAACCCAAAAAAATTGTGTATAAAAAACTCATTTTCCAATGATAATACTCTGTATTTTCAGAGCAATGGTGAAAATAACTATGCTTTCCTGACAGGAGAGTTAATGTAAAGAGCTTCCTGTACTCAAGCTATTTCCAAGATATTTTTAGAACAATAATAAGTATGGGTTTGTAGTATTTTGCATTTTACTTTACTAGTCACTCATGTCCAGTGCTTGAGTGGTTATTCTGCTCCAGAACCTAGATATCAAGATTCAATGAACACCTCAGGTTTTGTATTTAATCAATGCCAGTTCTCCAGTTCCTCACTGTTCAAAGGGAGAAAAGTTCACCACCTTCTCAACACTCACTTCTGTGAGGAAATAATAATCTAGACCACTTTAAGAAATGGATGCCATTTACCATCTCCCTTTATATTTTCATAGTTCAACACTTACATTGGAATTAAATGACAGAAGATCCTTTGGAAGCCTTCCCCTGAAAATAAAAAAGATTTAAATATTCACAAAGGAGACCTTGTGGAGTGTTAATTGGAGGTGATCAAGTATTATTTAGTCTTCTTCCAACTTAGGAATAATTTCCAAGTCTAGCTCTTACAACTGGTAAAGATCAAATGAATTTCTTGAATTAATTTTTTAACAGATCCCTGAAAAACAACAGGGTTTTCATGTAAATATTTGAATATTGACAATAGTTGCTCTTTTTATTTGGCTCTCATTATTTTCCATAATTAGTTGATCGAAATTGTTTACAAAGGAACTCAAAAGTATAGAACTCATTTTTTCAGCTATAGAACACTAATATAAAAATGTGATAATAAATGGGAAAATAAATATTTTATGTGAAATTTTTCTGAGGGGAAAAAGTGTATTTCATTATGCCATTGTAGTGCCTACCATAATAAAAACCCCTACAGTCTGCTTGCTCTCAAAGAAAACATAAAAATCAACACAAACTCCATCCATTGGTGATCAAATATTGCAACATCAGGATAGAGCTGTCCTGTTCACTAAATATTTGCAAACATATGCTGATACAACCTGCTACATATTGTTCTGTGATACATGTCTCATAATAAGTCTTCTTTTTTTCAAATGCCTTATCTTGTAAATTGTACAAGGTCATAAATTTTTTCTTATGGCAAAGTACAAAATGAAACTGAGAGTGATTATAAAGAGACAGCTCTGTATTAGCTGGAATCCTGTAAATGAGTAAAATAATGGCTTATAGAAGTGGAACAATATGATTAATAATTCCCATATAGGGTCACACATATTCAGTGTGTTTTGCAAGTGACAAATCTAAGTTATTTGGAAAGAGAAGCTTCTTTCACTTTTTTTTTTTTTTTTTGTGCAGTGAGATTATCTTTAGAAAGACAGTATCTATGAAGAGTGACTAGCTTTTCAAATCCTTCCTAGAGTCCTGACAGCTTTCAGTACTGATACTTTTTCTCCTAGTCCTTTAAATGACTTGTCATTTCCTGGCTTTTGGCAGGTGAATGCTCATACACTCATCAGCTAGCCTATGGCATCTCATTTCTCCCTGCCCCTGTCAATAATCACTCCCAAGCCTGGCAGCTACTGCTGATCTTTCCTTTACTCCTTTACTGCTGATTTACTCGCTTTAAAATAGCTGTTCTCATTTCTGTGTCTGGAATACACCAAATTTTCTTCCGTGCTTTTCTCTTCTAACACAGGAATCCTCTCTCTTCATGTCATTTACAGCTAATGTCACTCCTCTACTGGCTTGCTCTAAAGAGCTGTTTGGTTTCCTTATGTGTGATGACTGTTATCATCATGTTTTCAGTGCTTACCAGGTTGCCATTTCCCAAAGATTCACATGATCATAAGAACTCACTTTGAAATATGTGTGTTTGGCTAGTTGAAATGTGGATATGTACTGTTCGCCTAAATGGGTAGTTGTTTGCCTTAAAGATTTAGTATTAGACACTTTGTCCTGTAAGCCAAAGGTTGTAATGGTCTTTGAAACACAGATCATGTGTCTCCACATTTCCAAATTTTGGAAAGGTTTGCACCTCTCAAGGCACATAAACAAAACAGATGTTTTTGGGTATTCCTGTAGTTGTATATCTTTTTCATTATTGTTTGCAGGCTGTTTAATGTTGGATTTCTAAGGTATCAAATGCTGCATTTATTAATTGAGTTGGAGACTGATGTAATTTTCACAAAAAGCAGATTGGGAAATCACAACACTCGGTGAGCAATGTGGGTGTTCTTCACATTGAGAAAGCGATTGGACATGGTTGTCTACAGTCACAGAATGACTGTTCTGGGCCTTCTAATTAGGCTTTCTTTTACAGGTAATTTGGAAACATCCATTTTCCATAAAGTGTAATTATGAGCAAGAAGCAGCATTTCCTTGTCATCAAGGCTGACAGCTATTTCCTAAATTATCTTTCAACTTCAACAAGGACCAGTAGGTCAGAGTTCTCCACACGCAAGCTGTTATTAGAAGTCAGAAGCATCTACCTGGTGCAGCATTTGTTCCATGAAATACAGTCAGACAGGAGGGCTGTAAATAGTGAAACTTTAGGAAAAGAAGTCATTAGATATTGGATGTTGCCCAGTTAATCTATGTTACTGAATTTCTCTAATGAAATGCTCTTCTTTAAATGAATTCATTTGTTTTTTAAGAGGGAAAAATTAAGTCACTGAGCACCAGAAGGTTTAGAAAAATTTTCTCAGTTTTCTAGGAGGTCAGTTTTTCATTATGTCAGTGTATTGTTATGGTCCCACTAAAATGAAAACTGCCCTACCTGTCATCAGGTAAATAGCTTGCTAAGTTAAGCTTCTTACCAATGGCTGTGGCTCAACCACTTCCCTGGGCAACCTGTTCCAATGCCTGACCACCCTTTCAGTGAAGAATTTTTCCCAAATACTCAATATAAACCTCCTCTGGTTATACACTTGAGGCTATTGCCGCTTGGCCTTTTGCTTGTTACTAGAGAGAAGAGACTGATCCCTGCCTCACTATACCCTCCTTTCAGGTAGTTGTACAGAGTGATGAGGTCTCCCTTGAATCTCCTGTTCTCCAGGTTAAACAACCCCAGCACCCTCAAGAGTTCCTCATCACGCTTGTGCTCCAGACCCTTCCCCAGCTCCGTTGCCCTTCTCTGGACACACTCCAGCCCCTCAATGTCTTTCTTGTAGTGAGGGGCCCACAACTGGGCACAGAACTCAAGGTGTGCCGCGCACAGAGGGACAATCCCTGCCCAGGTACTCCTGGTCACACAATTGCTGATACAGGCCAGGATGCCACTGGCCTTCTTGGGCACCTGGGCACACGCTGGGTCATGTTCAGCCAGCTGTTGGCCTACACTCCCAGATCCCTTTCTGTCTCAACCTATCAATCCAGCCTGTGCTGATCCCTCTGCAGAGCCTTCCTACCCTTAAGCAGATCAACACTCCCAAACAGCTTGGTGTCATTGCAAACTTACAGAGGGTGCACTCAGTCATCCAGATCATTAATGATGATTATATTCAGCAAAAGATGTAATCCAATGTTTCAGTTCAACCAATGAACATGTTCTGTTGAATGAAACACACAGACAAAAAATGATACCCTATGCTGAGATTGCATTTAAGAGACCTATTAAAGACAGTATTAGAGTTTGCAGGATTATATTTATCCTCAGTGTAAATCTGTAGCCTTTTTAGTTTTCATCCAAGAAAAAATAGTTTGCTCTCAAGGCATGCCAGATTGGTGCCATTATTGAAGTGTTGGATATCATGATAACACAAAAAAGCAAGATTTCAAGGTGAAATGAAAACTGATTTGCCCTCATTCTTCTGTAAGATACCAGAGTCATTTACTGCTAAGTCTGTATTTAGGAAGGAAAGCCATATTTCAATCATTTAAAAAAGACCTAGTAAGGACAACTTGTTCCAGAAAATGTGATTTGTTTTCAGGGGTTTGGTCATATCCCAGTGAGAAAATGGAGACCTATTTATTAACTGTGGAAAAATTTTTTTTGAACTAGTTTGACCTCTGGGTTACCTGAATGTGTCTTTTTATAAACTGCCAGACAAGAACACTGGTAAACTGACAACATAAACAATTATTTTAAAACCCTACAGTATCAGGTCATAGCTACTTAATGACAACAAGGCTAATTTTGAGGAAAAAAAAGATATAATTGCTGTTTCACTTTCAGAATCAGAAGACAGAGAAGGTGATAAATAAAAAACCCAGGTCCCTGGGCTCATAAAAAAATGTGAAATCAATTTCAGGTCAAAATGTTCTTAATTGTTTATTAATATCTTTTATACATCTTTATACATTGTTTATACATTTTTAAATACGTCTTTAATTTTCTGGTCCCTTTTAATTCAAAGAATATCTGACAAAAAAGTATTTTGCTGTGTGTTTCTCAGTATTGCTACTTCTGTAGGAAAAGTACAGTTTCCAGACTAGCATGAGCAGTAACAGAAGCAGTAACATAGGGCTCTACTATGGCCACATCCATCAGGGCTGCAAGGCAGACTTCATAAACCATGAAAAAGATGTCTTACATAGACCTTAGTTCTGGGTACTATTGACTCAGCTATGCAGACTGATTAGGGGCAGGTGTGAGCTTCTGCTTGTTTGAATGTGAATCAGTTGAATCCAAGAAGTCATTAAATTTGTCTGTCATTTTGCCTAAACTAACACTGTATGCCTCTAAGAAAAAAAGAACACATGAACAAATAAAGTGAACATAAAATGAACAAATAAAGTATGCAGTCAAAAGTTGACCCAACTTGTGTGAAAACACAAGTTCAGAAAAAATGAAATACATAATTTCCTGATTTTTTTCAAAAAGAACAATTTTGATCCAAATAGACTCAATGTATTTTAAAATATAACTTTAATAAAACTATTTAAGTTCCACACAAAACAGCTTAAGCTATCTCTATGTTCTTTCGTTAGAGGCTAACAAAATGAATGGTGCTCACAGAAATCATTCTCTAAAATGCATTATCCTCTCTGCATTCTTGCCACAGCCCAGAATTTTTATTATGTCTTGAATGTCTGCTGGCATTTAATACTCATTATCTGAAAGCAAATATCTTGAAGGATTTCAGAAGTGATCCTAATGACATCCTTAGATTTTAGTGTAAGACAATGAATGAATGTTCTAGCAACGTTATTGTGAAGGGCAATCATATGAGCAATATGTAGAATTTCTAAAATGCATTGACAGTTTGATTGATGAGATATGGTGAAATTGCTCAGGAGCACTGCAGAGAATACTGTGTCATTACCTGCTAATAAATCGACTGGAAATACCAAAGGAACTGCAAGCCAAGCCTGCAATATTAGTCGAGTCAATGCCCAGATTTCTACTTTTATTGATTTTTAGAAATGATCATCTGTTCCAGCTTGGGCATGACTGTCAGCATGGGACTGAAAATGTTATCTGTGATAACCTTTTGCTGAGGAAAACAATGAACTGAAAAATGTCTCAGTCACCTTTAATCACCATTTACTCTTCAGTTCCTACACAGGAACACATTAAGCCATAACAAGAAGTAGTTCAAGAAGAACTTTGGCCATGAGAACAGCCTGCTTTAAAAGTTGAATTTCCAAACATTTTACTTCTCAGCCTTTTATGAGGTGCCATGTTTCTCGTTTTCAAAAAAATTTTTTAATGGTTTGACTAATCTAAACTGTAATTTAATCAAGGTAATAGAAAACATTTATGTATGTTTTCTTTAAGCAGTCAGACAAGTTAGGTAGTTCAGCATCCCAAGGTTGGGTGTTGCAATGTTTTAACTCATACAGAATTTATCAAAAGTCCTGTAAGATTTGATTTTGCCATGCTGCATTAACATGGGAGCGGTTTTTAAAACAAAATATCTGCGTTTTTCTTAATCATTGCTATTATTTTTATGACTTATTATTTTATAATGTTTTAAGACCAGCCAGCAACCAAGAACCACCCAGCTACTCACTCACTTCCCCCGCAGTGGGATCAGGGGGAGAATTGGAAGGGTGAAAGTTAGAAAACTTGTGGGTTGAGTAAAGACAGTTTAACAGGGAAAGCAAAAGCAAAACAAGGAATTAATTACCTGCTTTCCATGGGCAGGCAGGTGTTCAGCCATGTCCAGGAGAGTAGGGCCCCATCACATGTAATGGCTACTTGGGAAGACAAACACCATCACTCCAAATGCCTCCCCTTCCTCCTTCCTTCCCTGACTTTACATACAGAGCATTATGTCATATTGTCTGGGCAGTTGTGGTCTCCTGTCCTGGCTGTGTCTCCTCCCAACCTCCCAAGCTCCCCCCGACTTCCTTGCCACGTATGTATGGCAAGTATGGGAAGCAGAAAAGGCCTTGGCTCTGTGTAAGCCCTTCTCAGCAATAACAAAAACATCTCTATATTATCAACCCTGTGTTCAGCACAAATCCAAAACTCAGCCCCATGCCAGCCACTGTGAATACAATTAACTCTACCCCAGCACAAACCAGCACATTTATTTATATTTATTCTACTGATTCTGCTGAGATAAACTGACTTACTTCACTTTAATCAGCCTTAATCTTTGCCAAGGTTCAGGGAGCAGGAGATCCATTCTGAAAACAGGAATTTTAACAGCCTCTTGACAATATTCCTTTTCCTGCACTGTGCTGTTTTATCGGACATTCAGTGAAGCAGAGACTGCACTGACATCTGCAAAGAAAATATTGGGTTTAGTTCAGTTACAGTCAAACAACACTCGTATTTTGCTCTGTGTTGATTTTTCTCTTTGTTTTTGAGTTTGTTCTGAGTCCCACATGGATACCTTTCATTTCCTAAAATGTCCCTTCCTAGATGTTTTCTTTTGTTCTGGAGCATGACAGGCTCACATACCAAAAAGTTACTAAGTCATTTACTGCAAGCTAAACAGAACATATATTTGGAGAAAAACATAACCTATATCCTAGACAAGAACACAGAAAAATCTCTCTCTGGGAAGTGTTTAGGGGCACGGAATAGAAACTCAAGGGCTAAAGTGCCTACTGTGGAACAGGTCTGGCAGCCTGATTCCAAGGCTTCTCTATAATGTTAATTTCACATTTTTATCTTACTGGTGATTTGGACATAAATGCATTTCCAACACAGCACGGCCTGTGATTTTCAGCACATGCCACAGCCCTGGTAAAGTAGCCACTCGAAGAGCTCATGAAATGAAAGTAATGACTGGATAAGCTGCCTTCCCCCATCTATCCCCTTCATCAGCCCAAGAAGGATACTACTCTTTAAATGTGACAGCATGGGTTGGAATTTTTCCACTTTTATGAACAATGTATAATTTGTATTCAGTTGGCAAATTAATTATGGCTTTAAACATTGGTCCTGTTAATGCATCACAGAGTAAAACTGTGTAGGTATTCCCATAATAAAACCTTGTTGTAAGGTTTTCTGTCTCAGGCACTTAAATGCAATTTGTATGCAACCAGCCGTATGTGAATTTCATTCTGGGAAGAATAGTTTACATTTGTTGTGACTAAGGTGTGATTTGTTTCTTTTTCTAATTATTTATAGGTTGATTAAATGTTTCTTCCTCATTTTCAACCACAGACACACACAAGAAATTACCACACATTATTTCATAAGAAATATAACCCTTTCAGTACAGAATACTTTGTGTTCTTCATAGAAAAAATATCCCTCCCTGATTTAAGATATACTGTAATTGTTTTATCTTAGATAAGGATTATTATTTGACTAAAGATCATGAGATATAATTGGTATGTTCCTTTTACAATCAAAAAAATTCTATGTCTGCTTGACAAGTGGAAATGCTGTCAAGATCTTTTTTTCTATACAGTTACGGTGGTTTCACCTTTGCTGGGCACCAGGTGCCTACCAAGCTGCTCTATCACTTCCCTTTCCAGCAGGACAGGGGAGAGAAAATAAGATGGGAAACAAATTGCACGTTGAGATAAGGCAGTTTACTAAAGAGAAAATGAAAATTTGCATGTGCACAAACAAATAGCAAAAAAAAATGTTTTATTCTGTACCCAACATACAGATTTATACATTTTCAATAACTACTATCCGCTATCCTTTCACAGATAAATATTAGTTTCCCATTTCATGGGCTTTTTCCACCTCTCCAGACACTGAAAAATGGGACATGACTTGGGTTGCATTCTGTCAGGATGGATACTCAGCACAGGAGAAGCAGCACACTCAAACGTTGGGCACCGACACCGGCCAGGCTTGGATCATCATCACACTCTCCTTGCTCCTTGCAAAATTCATTCTTTGTTGGTTTATGTAATTCCTGCTGTTCTTCTTCATGCAACACACAGATGGGGTTGTGATCCAGGGGTGGGCCTGGCCATGGAGGCCACCACAGAGGCCACCACACAGGTTACTCATGAATGTGAAATGGGCTGCAATCCAGCCAGCCACACAAGTGACATCTCCTTGAAAGAGAGGGCAGTGGCTGGGTTAGAGAGCGCTTGGATAGAGTGGCTTGGTCAGCATCTGACATCCAGCCAAGGTCAAACTACCAAAACAGTCAAGTCCATTTTTCCTGTTTTGATATGGACAGGAACCACTATTTGCAATGCCACTGCAGTTTTTGCGTTGAGTGAAAAACAAATTACAAAAAAAAATAATAAATGTTATACCATAGTTCCTGATATGGATCATCATTAAATTCACAAGAAGTGAAACCGACCAGTCCTCATTCACAGTGAAATTAATTTTGACTCCTACTTAAAAAGGAAAATTTACTGAAAAAAAAACTTGTGTATGAACAAAGAATAAGAAGATCATTATTCAGACAAAGGAATGTGCCTTACGAAACCAGTTCTTGGAACATCAGAATTGAACTTGGAAGGCAGACTGACACACATATTTTTAATTTTTAAAAAATTTTTAATCTTCCTTACGATTTATTTTTCCTGCTGAAAATTTTGAAAGGTAGATTTTGTTGGGGAAAATAAAAAACAAAAGAGCAAACCCATTCAAAACAAAATAAACAAAAAATTACCCAAAACCAGCTTTCAAGTCTCATTTTCATTTTTAATAATTGCAGTTGGACTTCTGTTTGGTCAGCATTTTCATGATCCTGCTTGAAATATGATTGTCACTGATGACAGGTAGTGTTTATATATGAACACTAAGCATTATGCAAAGTGCATGATTTTTCTGTGTAAAGTGCAATATTCTAACAGAAACAGAATCCTCAAAGTTAGACACCTAGAAATTAAGTTTTGAAAATCTTAAAAAGCAGAAATATGTCCTGCCTGTTAAACATGATCAAACTTTGCATTTTCTTTTAAAACAAAAACCATCTCTCACATACCTGAGTGCAGAACATTCAGGTGAATATTGTTGCTGTGCTGGTTTTATCTGGGATAGAGTTTATTTTTTTCATGGTGGATTGTATGGGGCTGTGTTTTGGATTGGTGCTGAAAACAGTGATGATAACAGAAAGATGTTTCAGCTATTGTTGAGCAGGGCTTACACAGCTTCAAGGCCTTTTCTGCTCCTCACACCACCCACCCACCACTGAGGGAGGATGCACAAGAAGGTGGGAGGGGTCACAGCCAGGACAGCTGACCCCAAATGCTGATCCCAAAAATACAGGGATATTCCAGACCACATGGCATCATGCTCAGCATATAAAGCTGGTGGAAGAAGAAGGAAGGGGGGGTTGTTCAGAGTGCTGGTATTTGTCTCCTCAAGTCATTGCAATGTGTGATGGGACCCTGCTTTCCTGGGGATGGCTGAGCCCCTGCCTGCCCATGGGAAGCGGTGAATGAACTCCTTGTTTTACTTTGTCTGCATGTGCAGCTTTGTTTTCCCTATCAAACTGTCTTTATCTCAACCCACCAGTTTTGTCACTCTTACCCTGCCCATTCTCTCCCTCATCCCACTGTGGGGAAAGTGAGCAAGTAGCTGGGTGGGACTGAGCTGTCAGTCAGGGTTAAAGCATGAGAGTGGTATCCTGCCATTTCTACTGCTTTTAAAGGATTCCCTATATAAACATTCTTTCAGGCAAATTTCAATTCTGCACATGATTTTCTAAAGAGGGAAAGAATTACCAGAGCAAATTTTTATACATACTCAGATAAATTAGATATGGTAAACATAGACCTGGCTAATTAAATAGTCTTGTGTTCACTTTTATATATATTTGTACATTAAGCCTTTGAAATGTATCTCCTACCATGCAATCCTGAGAGTAAAGATCTAGAAAGCACAAAATGGCAAAGAGGATGTAGACATTACTGATATGCCCATATGGACTTGGAAACAGCTAGCATTATGTTGATATATATCAATATATATATATATATATATACATATGCAGATAACTGCAAAGTGCAAGTGTGAATATTTATATATTCAGAAACACAGATGAGAATAGGATATGTAGAATTGTACCATGTGTGTATGAAATGTTTAAAATGGCTATCACGTTCAATTTTAAACTTCATAGTGAATGTTACATTAGCTGACAGCAATCAACAAATATTTATCCTTCCTGTATGCTTCGCATTTCTTCTATCAAAGAACTCCTCTTGTCAGCAAACAGGATATATAACAGGCATACACAGAATCCATCAAAATAGTACAACAAAAATTCAGCTGTCAAAATAAAGCAGAACTGTTCTGGAACAGAAGCAGGGCTCATAAACAGCCAGTGCTTGTGTACCAGCGTGTGTTTCACAAGCACCCTTGCAATTCTCATCTTACTGTTCCTCAGAAAAAGAACAGAGTTACAAACTGTTACAGAGTCACAAACTCTTATAATTACAAAGCAAGCACTTGAAAAGGATGAAAGAGATACAGCAATCTGCAGTACACCTGAACAGCAGTATAAAAAGTTTGTTTCACAAAAGCAATAGGTTAATTCAGCTGCTTAATAGCGGCAATATGAATGCTCAGCTTGTCCACTCCTTTACTTGTAAGAACTATTAAATGTCAGAACTGACACATGATGCAGCACTGTTTTGGTGTTCTAGGCAGACCAGGGAAATGCTCCCTGCAATCCTTCCTATGAAAAGAAGCCCTGTGGTCTTGTTCAAGCTCCACAGTCACCTATCAGCAGTAAGCCCAGACGAGCTATGTGAGGCTGTGTCCCAAATGTGACAGCTTTGCACAGTCTACAGTGGGCAGCTCCTCATTCTCTCTGTTGTATCACTGACTACTTTCATTTTGGTCAAAACTGAATAAACTTCTCACCCTATGATCCTAAAATTCAGAATAGAAAGAAAGGTTTTAAATACTTTCCTAGTAATGCTAAAATGCTTTATTCATCAAGAAATACCATAATATCCAAGAAAGTATAAATTCAGTTTCTAATTGTTGCTCACCTGTTGTGACAAACAGAAGAGGCTCCCATCTATCTTATCACCAGAATACAGATCCTTTTGCCACTAAGTAGCCTTCTTAGATCCACTCAGCAGCAACCTTTGCATAAAAACTTAATAAATCCTAAAGGATGAGGAAAAAAAAGCACCACCCCCTGGCTATATAAATTTGATAGGAACTTCTGTAAAAATTATGTGGTAGAAGTTTGTAATGAGCTTCAAGAAGCAATCAAATTACATCCTAATCACAGGAAAAGGTACCTTCCCTGTGATTACCACTACTTGTTAACTATGTTATTTCTGAATTTGATGAGAGAGTATCTTCAAACATTTCTTTGACAGGTTCAGCTGTGGCTTGAGGTGGGGCCCCTGGAGCCTCTGGGGCCGGCGTGGGGCAGCCCCGGCCGCGCCGCACAGGGGCTGACCCTGCGGCCCGCAGTGCTGCTGCTGCTGCTGCTGCTGCTGCTGCTGCCTTGGGTACCTGCACGTGGTACAACACTGCTGCCCCAGGTCTGCGTGTCTGTCAGTACACGAGGTGCTGGAATCCGCGCACTGCAGGAGCTCAACTGAAAGATGAGCACACACCCACAAAGCTGAACCCAGAACACTGACTGGTATTTGTTTTTTTCATCCAGATGTGCCTCTTTATGACCACAAGAGTAAGTTGTTGTACTGAAATGTGAGGAAAGTTTTCTTTACTGTTGCTCTTAACCCATCCAGGAGAGTTGCCTATAACTTTTCCCTCTCTCCCACTTTTTTCTTGTCCTTGTCTGAAGACAAATCTGATTTTTGTGAGATTTCTAAACCACATTTCCAGGCTCAGGAGGCTAGTGAGGAGGATTCATATCTGAGGACAAATGTGATAATCTAGTCTTTTATTTAATTAAATCATGATTGTTTAATTACCACAAACTATTTCATATTTCTACTTACTTTTTAAATGATTGGCTGTAAATAATAGCTCAAAATATTTTGGTCCTGTATAATTTATCATGCTTTGTATTTTTACTGAAGTGAAAAGATACTTAGTCAACAGATGAACTGGCTATGCCTTTACTGGTAATGACAGTCACAGAAGGAAAATGTTATTAGGAAGCACAGAACAAGAAGGACAATTAGCCTAATATTCATTATAATTATCAAATTTAAACATAATTTTAACAAACATGCAGATTTATGTACAGCAAGATTTCTTATGTTAGAGTTCATTGTCTTTTGATGGGCTATAAATCAGTATGAACAGGTTGCTAAAACTGCCCCAAGAAAAATAAAGAAATATACAAATATCCCCGAACATCACCATCTCTATATATGAATTTCTAGCTTCAAACATGAAATATTTTATGCAAATAATAAAAAAAAAACTTTTAGAAATAAATCCTGTCAGTCTCATAATGAAAATGTTTATTGAATGTTGTAGTAAACAATCTTTATTTCTTTTCCACAAACAGCATGTGGCTTATTGCATTTTATATGGACTGAAATCCAATGGACAATAGTGTTTACTCAAAGCAACCATGCTTTGAGCTACTCCTTGAATGAAAAACAAGTTAAATTACAGTACTGTCACTGACTTCTGTTACTCAGAAGGGTCCTCAAGCAATCTGATGCATGAACATGATAATAATGTGATAAAATAATCTGAAATGTGATGGCCTGTGGTTATCTTATATGATCAGACATGAAAAACAGAGGTTAATTTTCTTTTTCTTTTTGGCAATTTCCTTGATTAAAATAACTGGCATTTTCTCTCCTTATCACTTTCAAGATGAACAACCTTTGCAAACTGAAATGATCAGTGATCATAAATCATTTAAGATGAAAATGCTGTGAACTTTTCAGTCTCCTGTATTCTATCTGTGTAATTACCAAGTCAGCAACTAATGCCAATGAAGGTTTTATTGCAAAAATACATAAGCACTGTGGATGACATGCAATAAATACTTAAAAAACTCTTCAAGATGTTTTTGATTATTCTTTCCAAGGAAGATTGAACTTCATGTACAGCCACTGGTATTTTTATAGAAAGGCTGGAGCAAAGGGTTGACTGGAAAGAGGAATTGAACAGTTGCTCTACATAATGAGACTTTCAAACCCTAGCTTTAGGATGGATGGATGAAGGAGACTGTGCTTATGCTGATACATACCAGCATCTCCAGATTTAGTGGTTGGTTACTTCAACTACTGTTGAAGAAATAGGCAGACAAGGAACTGCACAACTCTGAGCTTCTTATTTGTACACATTATGGGGTAAATCTTCAGTCCTCTGCTAGACTATGTAAGTAATGTCAGAAATAAATCTTTCTAAGTATTGGAGATGGGAGGATTTTAACCACTAACCACTCAGTTGCTCCCATTTCAGTGTTAGAATAAAATTAAACTGGAGGCTACCCTTACCCCTACATAGCAAAAGACAGCTTGAACTAGAATGGTTCCCAAAGTTGCTTGTGATGCTTCTCTCAGCATAGAACAGCATCCATTCTCTGTTTGCATACTATGGCCCATATCTCTACCCTCACATTTCTACTCCAGCGTTCAGATTTGGAGAGCTGTTATCACAGCCATTCGTTCACTCATTCACAGAACTGGCCCCTGCCCAGCAGCAAGGATTTGCCTTGTAAATGGAAAATATTTCAGGAGCAATGTCGCAATCGTGCAGGAGGACCTTTTTGGCTCAAATCATCCTTGACACCAAATGACAGGGCCAGCCCAAAACCCAGTTTTTGCTTTAAAACATTCAGCCAGTTGTGGTTGACATACAGGCCAGTTCACATGCAGACCCAGAAGGTCACAGATTACTTATGTTACCATGGCTTGCTTTCAGTAAAAAAAGTTTGCTTCAGATTTTTAGGTTACAAGTAGTACAAAATATTTGGTGAGCTGCCCCAGACATTTCCTTGTTCACCTCCTCATGTTTGAAGCTTGTCACAATTCCATCAGACACAGTAGCAGTGAGCTAACAAACTTCTTCTAGTAACAAACATCTCAGCATAATGGTACCTGATTCTGTGCCACTGTAACACCTTCCTCTTTTTTTAAGAAGGCTTCTCAGGCTATGAGGAATATTACGAAACAATGGAGGTCTCAGCTCAGGAAAGGAAGGAAAGCACAGTTGACCAAGGAAGGTTCCCACACACAGAGGGATCTCGCACACACCACAGTCATGTCTGCTGTGGAAATGAGTCACCTCAATGGGCTTGCCCTGCAGTGTGAGATTCAGACATGCACAGCATCAAAGGCTGCACCCCAAAATCACTGTGAACAATCCCATGTTTTTTCTATGGCAAACAAGGGTATCTTCATCTGTGTTTCATCATTTTGCACTAAGAAGGAATGGAAACTGTATGGGAGATTTTAAAATTTATTTAACCTACTAACTGTGCTGCTTATCTATTGTAATGCTCTGTTATTAGTATGATCTGTTACAATTATGAGGCCATAGAAGCAAATGGACACAAGACAAATAAACTCTTTTTATGCACACATACTTTGCAATGTCCAGAAACAATGAAACATACAGAAAATGTCATATTGAATGAACAGCCATTTCAAAATATAATGATCTCTAAAGGAAAAATATCAAGAAGATGCCAGCAGTTCTTTATGGAAGTAAATATTCATTTTTTATGCTGTTAGCTGTTATCCATCCCTTGATATAAAAAGCTTAATGATGCAGAGAAATTTACACAAGCCGTTTGCAATAGGCTGTACTGGATCAATAACATAAATGTGGACACATAGATGGAAACACATAGGTGAGGAAATAAATTACTTCAGATTAGAGTTGCCACAACAGAAATCTAAGGGTTCATCCAATCCATAATAAATATAATGGAAAGCATCTCATTTTTCCTTTGTATTTTACGATGTGTGTTAACTTCTGTTCTGTTAAAAAGATTGCTTCTTTGTGCTGTTGTCATGGTTTAGGAGTGGTGCTCCCCAGTTTAGTTCTCCCAAGACTCTTCAAAGCCAGGCTGCTGCTCACTCGCTCCCTCCTCTCTCTTCCTTCCCACCCTCACCCCCTTTGTGCGTGACCAGATAAGAGAATTGGAGGCACAAAAGATCGTGGGTTGATATAACCACAGTTTACTGGAAACAGCAGTAAGTAAACAAACAGTAACAGCACAATATTGATAACAAAATGTCTAAGAAAACAAAAAGATTCACATGGAAAGCCCATGACAATAAAACAATACCAGATGACTTCCCTGCCATTTTTTCTCCACCAGAAGGAACCCCTTCTCCCTGGTAGAGAGAATCCCTTTCTCTGGCCCCCAGCCATGACTTGAGGTGGTATAGAACAACCCACAGTCCTGGCCTCACCCCCTCTCAGCTACTGCAAAAATTAAGCCTGTCCTGTCCAGAACCTGGACTTCTCTCCTGGTAGCTGCACAGAGTGTAAGTGTATGAAGTAAGGAGAACTTGTATCTGAGAAAAACTGGCAAATGTTTGTGCAGAGGAATTTCTAGAGCATGGTAGGGTATGACATCCATGAAAAGATGATACTGACTATGTGAAAAACACAGCCAGCACTGACTTAACAGCATGGTAGAGAACAGGAAAATCTCAGTAGACCAAGGTGCTCTAGCAGGGCATTAAAGGGAACACAATGAAAAATGCTCCCAAGGGAAGCTGAAAGACCTGTGTAATGTCTTTTGTATGCCAGGTCTCCAAAAGTCTGCTGGCACACATGGGAACCTGTGAAAAAAAAAGTAATGGTGGTGATGGAAACAGAAAGAAAATAATGACCTTCCCTCACTAGGTAAGTTTTTTTTGCTGCCTTTTATTTCATGAAAGAGTTTTCTTTCAGCAAGATGGGAACAATTTAAAGCATTTTATTCACTAGTACTTGCAGTATATATGTAGGACAACCATATCACTCTGCCAAGCATTAGCATGGTTGCTCTGAACATCTCCCCACTACATCTTGCACTCTGTTCTTCCGACTGGGCTCTCAAGGAGTTTAATTTCACTGCCAATTTCCAGCCTATTCTCAGTTCTAGATCATGCTCCTGGTCTCGGATTTTCCCTTACTAAATACTGACCAGCTCTCCTAACTCCCTTTTCAGGAACTTCAGACATCTTTTCCAATTTGTTTCATTAGATACTTGCTCATTCTTCCCCTATTCCACACTTTACAGTTCCTTGCCGCCACCAGTTAAAGGTTATTTCCTTAAACATTTTGGTGACTACTGGGGCAGACTTCTGTGAGAGCAGGAAGAGAGGATACAGAGAGGAAAGAAACATCAATCTGGTAGTGCCCTACTCCTGATCACGCCTTCTGTAGCTGGGGCTGTAGAGTTTCCTGAGACCGCAGTCAGCCACTGGAAAATAGTCCCTGAGCTTGGAGGTTTCTGGGAAAATATAGCGTATTTAAGGCTGTGTGGTGAGGGCTGCATTTGCTGTAAACACAGGGGCTGTTTGCATTACTTCTTTACAAATCCTAGGTAGACGGGATTTTATTTTTGTTTTAAAGAAACAGGTATCTCAAGGAATGAAAAAAGGAACTTTTTGCAAACAGACTGGTTACAATCCAAACTGAACATTTTAAAGTGTAGTGCAATCAAATGTGACAGGAGTAAACATAGTGGAAATACAGTATGGTGCCAAAGGAACAAAATAACCCAACAAGACAGAACAGAATCTTGCACGCAGCTTCACTATTTTCATAAATTTTCTGTAGTGACCCTGTCATTGATTGCACAGGTTTGGGTGTGTTGACTACATAAAGTCATACCAGAGCTATAAATAGGAAAGAATCAGGATCTCAAAACTGTGGTTCCATCTAAGTTTCTACTTTAATGCTAGCATAAACAACTGCCGTCCTCGTGTGTTAGCATGAGTACTGATATGATGAAACAGTCTGGGGAATTCATACAGTTGAAAAATATTGCTGCAAGTAGAGGTGTTATTTTGCATCTAGTCTAGTTACTGTTTCTCCAGTATCACTCAGAGCATCACTGCATACATGGAATAGAAAAAAAAACCCGAAAAACCAACAAAGAAACCAATCAAACAACCTCAGAAAAAGCACCTTTTGCTGATTTCTCTGATTTCTCTTTAATGTGCTGGAGGTTACAATGAGCCTGGTTTGCTAAAATATCTGCAAAGTTTTATACCAATTATTTAGGTATTTCATCCTTTTGACCACATTGAATATAGTAATACAAATTTATTCACATTGGTGATTGATCAATGAGATTATCCAGCCTGATATTGTGAGATATATGCAAACAAGTAGGCACACAAGGAAGATTTGGTCACAAAAAGCATATTTGAAAAAGACCCATTCCACTCTTCCTTTCTTTCCCGTTTGATTATATAGTTGCATTTCTTTTTTACTGTATATCTCGCGTGATTGCTGGATTTTTGTTGTATTACTCTTCTTCCATTGTATCTTTGCAACTCAGCCATCTGCATCTCTCTTTCATCTCCTTTACAGCTAACTTGGCACATGCTAACCCTTTCGTGCAGGACTTAGTTTTTCTAATATAAAAATTGCTGTCAAGATTTTGAAAGAAAGAAGTCTAGTTTTAAGGAAAAAAAGTCAAGAAATATATCTCAGTTCAGGGCAGAGATTTCAGTTGTTATCATCTTTATGACTATTTTTCATATGTGAGATCTGATTAGGAGAAGATAGAGCTGAAAATGTAGGCAGAGGAAAGCTACTCATTCTGATCACTGCTTTCCTTTTAAAAACATCCCCTTTTTTAAGCAGCTATTTAAGCTTTTAAGAAGCTGGAAGAAGAAGTTCTGGCCCTGTGAAGTTTTTTGTTAACCTTTTCTTATTGAGGGCAGATAAAGGACATATTACTGGATAGTTACCTAGTACTCTGGCCTCATGAATGAGATTCTTAAGAGAATTTGATTGGCTCTTGCCTTTGGAAACCTTTTGGCTGAATGTTCAACTAACGAGCAGCTTTAGGGAGCCATGGTAATTACATAAATTATTGGACTATTTTTAAGATAGTGATCCTGGAATACTCTGTCCAGGTAACAATTACATGTAGAGTTAGCAGCTGTACCAAATCGCAAGGACAGCCTAAACTATTAACATATTTTCAGATTCCCATTCCATCCTCTGTGACTGAGGAAACCATAATTGTTACTGCACTGCGTGAATGGAATGTGCAGGTAGAACATGGCAACACTATAGGGGAGTTGACTGCACTCACACCTGAAAGGAGTAGAATCCTCCTGATTCTTGGGAGCATTACTGTGCAATTTAAGTAGCTTGTTGGTTAGTTAAGGTTTTTGAAAGTTCTAAATCCATGTTTCTGCTTGTAGCAAATTGCTTCAGATAAAAAACAGCATTTCAAAAAGAAAAATGTATCCAAACTATTAAGCAGTGTCTTTCAGAGCGTGTAAGACTCTGGGTGATCTTTCCAAAATCTGTCTTAATGGCATTACTCTGATTCAAAGCAAACAGAAGTTTTATGGATAACTGTCGTGGTTTTGCAAGACCTGTTTTTTGGTAGCTGTGGGGCATGCAGGGCTGACTCCTGTGAGAAGCTGCTAGAAGCCCCACCATCATGTCCTGCAGGGCCAATGTCTGGCTGGCTGTAAAGACGGACATGCCATCTGGCTAGTTAAAAGTGGTAATGCCTCTATGATAACAGATTTAAGAAGGAATTCAAAACAATCCTGGTTGTGCAGTTTTAATTCCAGCCAGGGAGGTGGGGGTGAGTGAGAAGATGTGAGCTGAAAACCAACATGGAGAAGTACCCAGGCCAGGTCAGGAGAAGATACAGCAGGAGCCGGAGCCAAGATTCCTCTGCAGCTGGTGGTGAGACCATGGTGAGACGGGATGTCCCCCCTTGTAGCCCATGGAGGAGCACGGGAGTGTAGAGACCCACTTGCAAATGTTGGAGCAGGGGGATGCTTAAAAAGACTGCAGCCTGTGGAGGAGTGACCCACGCCGCAGCAGTGTGAGGGCCGCTGTTGCCTGTGGGATGGACTGATGTTGCAGAAGATAGCAGAAGGCTGCTTGTGAGATGGACCTTTCTGAGAGGAGTGGTTCCTGAAGAGCTGCCTTGCCTTCCAGAGGGGACCCCACCGTCCAGCAGGGGAAGACTCCAATCCTTCAATTGTGAAGACCTGACCTAAAGCCCCCTCTAATTCTCTGTCTCCCTGCATCATTTGGATAGGAGGTAAAGCAGGGAGGGGGAAGGGGGGGGTGGGGGGAAGAAGGTGTTTTTTCCAAAAGCTCATACTACTTCTCATTATTTTTGTTTCCTTATCTTTTTCTGTCAGTTTTAGTATAATAAATTTACTCTTATATCTCTTAAGTTAAAGCCTCTTTCTCAAATAATTTGAATCATAGATCTCGTGGATGCTTTGAATTTTTTTTTTCTCTCCTCTGTTCAGCTACAAGGAGCGGGTCTGGGTAGTTCCTCGCCTCTGGCCAGGCTCAAACCAAAACAATAACAGATGCAAAAATGCTCATAAATACTGATGCATTCAAGTTTGGAAAAAATTACAATACAGTCTGGATTCTTTTTGAAAATAATATATTTATTGCCAAGTATGTCTACATCCAAATAAAATGGTATTTTCTTTTTCGTGTATGTTGGTAGGCAAGATACCTTAAAGCATTTCTCCTCTTTGAAGTTTTAAGAGGAAAAAGCAGGGGAGGAAAATAAATCTCTGGTATAGGTTGTAGCTTCAAAGCTAAATGTCAGCACTTTCACCAAAGCTCCACCAGGAAACCAGGAACTCACCTTAAAATAGACAAGGCTAAGACTTGCAGGACATATCAGTGAGAGCAAGTTTGACTAACATCCCTAATCTCTATCCATTACTTTATCACTGATTTCATTCATTAAGCAATAATCTCACTTGGCAATCCAGACTGCCATTTGTGAATTACATCTCTCTTTTCTTAACTCTCTCATGCCTTAGTAGGCTAGAGGAGAGGTCTGTCTAGCCTGTTGTTCTGTTTATGACACTTGTGAAGAATGAGCACCGTTTGGAAGAAGGAGAAACAGGGAAAACATCTACTGATATTTAGCCACTGTACTTTGCTGGTCTCCAGTGATTTATGGCTAAGACCGCATGAATCCTGTCCATATTTTAGTGATTTAATAACCCTTTGTCCACACACTCCCTTGTGTTTTTCTTTTTGTTGTTAGTTGTTTGTGTTCCGTGCATCTGTGGTTTATTTTATTTCATTGGTTTATTTTGTTTGGTGACTTGGTTGACTGCGTTTGGTTCACCTTTTGAACCTTCATGCAATTTTAGCACTTTAAACATCCTTTTGTCTGACTGTGGCTACTTATTAGGTGAAAGGTACTTTGTTTGTTAGAAGCCTTCCCTTCCACACTCCTTTGTTGTATTGGTCCTTGCAGGGATAATGAACACATGCTTGAAAAAACCCATTGCATTTTTCAGGAATCAACACGAAAAATATACTGTGAAAAGATCTGTGTGCTGTGGGAGTAGATAATTGAATGACTTCTCAGGTTGGAGTTGCTTTTCTGATTGTGCTTTATCCAATTCCACACAATTGCCATAGGCTTGGGCAAAGGCAGTCAGACGTCATGGTGTGAGTCTCTGCAGCACCTGTGTGGGACACAGGGGATCATCTGCAGCCTGGCATGCACTGAGATTTTCAACCTATATTAAAGCATTTTACCTGCTCTGAAGACTAACACAATACAAAAAGAATAGGATCAGCCTTTGAGCAAAATAAAGGGCTATTTTAACTCTTAGTAATAGCCTGTATTCCTGTTTCCTTCAGGGAAAAACTTTTCACCAGGAATTATTCTGTATTTTCCTTTCCCTACCAACATGCCAGCTAAGAAGATGAAATGCATTAAACCCTGTGTAACATTATTGTATAAGTATGAAGTGAAGCATATTTTTTATTAGAATGTGTATATGACTACATGCTCACAGGTAGCTCTGTTTTCTGTGTTTTCTTGCCTTTAATGTTCTATTCTTGAAAACTTATAAAGACTTGGGATTTCAAAGGAGCCTGACTTACGCTTCCAGTTTGTATTCAGAGGTAGTGATAAATGTGGTTTAAGTCCTTTGGGATCCCATGGAGAGACTGAGAACAAGTATGTTTTCCCAGATGTATTCAAAGGAATCATAAATGACAGGTTAATTTGCAGAATATCAGATTCAGGAATTCAAAGGCACTCTTTATCCCACAATCTAGCTTCAAAAGAAGGTAAATGGGGTATAGGGAAAAATTCAAGGATATATAGAAAAGTTGTTTTCTATTTATCTATTAAATATGCTTAAGGTGAGATCTCTGGAGAAAAATGTATTCATGAAGTTATATGAAAGGGGTTTTTTTAAGCACAGAATTCCCAGGGGATGAATACTAGGAGTATTTGAGGACAGAAAGTCCTAGAAATAGGTTGATTCATCCAAGCAAAGCATGAATTAACTATTACCAGAGAGCTAAAGGTATCACAGCTTGTATGTACTGCAAATACATTTACTGGGGAAAAAAAAGGAAAGAAAAATAAAGAAAAAATATCACACAGCATTTGTAACCCCAGTATTAGTTAGGTAGCTTTCTTTATTCTGTTCATTTTTGGTGGTGTCACTGATAATATATTTTTTAAGGAAAAAACCCACCACTATTATTTAAAGAAAGAATCAATTTACTTTAGACAGGGGGAAAAAAGCTGCTTTTATTTTGAAGGATTTTACTCCTGCTTGTCAAAGAAATATCAAAACGCACTGGATGTGTCTGCTGGCATGTCAGTGACAGTGAAGTGACAGTACAGACACCTGCAGCTTATCTGTATGAGCAAGAAAAGGCTATTGCAACAAAGTCTTCTGAGGAATTTCTGAAAGAAAGCTGTGTTCCAGACAGAGCCAGGAGCAAATCCAGGTTAAAGAAATAGAGAATAAGAAGAAAAGAATTCCTTGGCATACCACAGTATATAATAATCCTGCCATAATACTGCAAATCTGGAAAAAAACGAATGCAAAGTGTAAGCTTCCAAGTTTAAATTTCTAAATAATGTCATAAACAAGCAGCACAGAAAGAGGACAAGAGCACATCTTTCTGCCAGTTGAAGTATTTTTAGGTATGCTAGCGGTGTGCTGTGGAGTGCATTGCACCCTGAGCAATACGCATTATGCTGCTAAGCAAGAGAACACTTGAATGTGACTCCTCACATTGTTAGCAGTCAGCAGCCCTAAATACAGGCAAAAAATTACATTAAATAATACAGAGCCTCTGCAAATGTTATAAAACAAGAAATAGGGAACTGTTGTGCAACATGGTGGCTGGAATATTTTCTGGCTCTAATGCTAGAATTTGAAAGGCACATATGGCATTGAGGGTTTTTTTTTTTCTGTAGTTTTGAGTATTGGACCAATCTATGTCAAAATTTAACTTGTAGAAATCCTATGCCCATTGTGAACTATGTGGACTTAATTATGGATGTTTGTTGAACCTCTGGCATGCTGTTTACTTTCAAGCAGCAAGAGTTGGAGTTCAGAAATAAACCTTTAAACAAGGCCATACATGCTGGACTGAGTTCCATTTTCCTCCTTTTCCCCTCTTCTAATTTGGGGCAGCGAAATATCTCAGAACTAAGTTTGTCATGCAACAGCTGCTGAAAGGACATTTTCTCTGTCCAAATAACCTTGAGGTTTCAATTAGGGAACTTAATCAGAACTTCCTGTCCTTACAGAAAAACAAAGGGTGTGTATGAAGTTTGTTTAGATGAGCAAACACTGTGTTCTTAAGCTTCTAATGCACATACTAGATTACAAGCAATGGGTAGAAAGATATAACCTTGTCAGAAAGACATAACCTGGGTCAGTTGTCAGCTTGACTGCTTACTGACGTGCACAGAGAGAGCTGCCTGTGCTTGTACAGGGCGTTATCAAACTTGCCTGGTGCCTTGCATGCGTCTCACCTGTCCAGAGGGAATGCCTCCCGCACTTCAACCTGAAAAGGCAAAGCAGGAGAGATGAGTTCAGTGTAGCTCAAACAGGGAAATGAAGGAAGTATCAGATCAGTTCATTTTTGTTGTGTTGGGAGTTGCTTGTTAGGGAATTGAAGAAAACCACTGGTGAGCTGCCAGCTATGGCTGAGCAAAGTGTTCCTCTGGTTGTGATTTTCACTGTCTTGACACAGATGTGAAGGACAGACACAAGAACTGATGAGTGTCTGTGGGATCAGGTTAGGAAAGTAGAAATTGCACTGGTAATCAAATCCAACATTGAAAATCAGATTTAAAAATAATTTTTGATGTGAAAATAAGTTCTGTGTGCACACACAGCACTATGGGAGGGCAGAGAGGGCAATTTCCAGGGAAGATGACCACATAGACAGTTCAGTGCAGTTGAGAAGGTTTCAAAATAATTATACACAAGCTGATTGAGCTGAATCAAAACTGAATGAAATCTGATTGAAGTGGCAATAAGTTTTGTTTTGCTTGTCTCCCTCATAGTTATGTATGCAACATAGTTGTGTATGCATGCATACATAGTTATGTATGTTCATGAGCAGTTGTTTACAGTGAGTGTTACAGAGGTTATGATTCTGTAAGATTTTTATTTGTATGTAATTTTCCCCCTTCTCTTTTACACTATTATTCATCATCATTCTGACCACAGTACTCACAATATGGAACCAGGATTTCTTCTAATATCAGTAGAAATTTTCTTCCTATGATTCCATAATTTTGTAGGCTATTATTTAATTTTAGTTCTCACGTGATAATAAAAAAGGACTGGATCTGGAGGAATGACACTCTTTTTTAACTTCTGAAAAATCCAGAATATTTTGCTGAGCATCAGAGTCTGGTATTTTTCAGTGAGACCCATCAGATGACTTGAAGGCTGTAGCACATCTACAAGATATAAGCATCCACCTGGCTGCTGGTTTTCTGAACAAAATTGGAACAGGTGTTTGGAAAGCAGATTTTACACTAAAAGCCAAATCTCTTTCCTTGTGAATGGCTTGGCAATCAGCAAGCTGCAGATGTAACAGGAGTGGGCATCACAGGTCTGCAGACACACCTCCTCCTGAACCTGCACAGCCTGGCACAGAGTCAAGTACTGCCTCTCCTCTCATGCAGGAGATGGGAGTCCAAAATTGACACTCATCCCTCCCTGCTGTTGAGGTTGGACCAGTCTGTAAAAATAGTGGTGAGATGCTTCACTGCAGTTAGCCAGGCTTACTGTGCTGAACAAAATCACATCTCCTGGATAATAGCGCAGCCCAGATGCCACAGAGACACTGTGAATGCTGGAAATATGGGACCATAATACAGCACATAATTCTGGTCAGCACACAGTACATCGCAGACCAATAAATGTTACATAGTACACAGTATCTGTGTCAGTATACAGAAGAAAGATAGGTCAGGAAGCACGAGCTTTTTACTGCAAACATAGGATCACTGAATAAACACCTCTTCCAGATAAGCCCTGTCACTTCCTTAAGAAGCAATGAGCTGGTTTTGGGTGCCTGTCCACTAAATGTAGGAGGCAAACTGTTCATACCTTCATATTTGCAGAATGAATTATGCATATATATATATATGTATAAATGTGGAATACAACTAATCAGGTGAGTTCACAACAGCTCAGCATGTCTAAAGAGGAAGCAGACCCTTCTGATTTGGACCCAGAAAAGAAAACAAACATTTCTTAAATTATCTTCTCCTTTGCAATTGATAGTTCCAAGCTCTCCAGAGACTCTCTGACTTCCTCCTAGATCTTCACATTGCATCCAGTCAAGGAATAAACAGACATCATTAGCCAGCACTTTTCACTTCTTATCTTTCTTAAATATTTATAATGTTTAATAGTCGCACTGTCCTTAATCAACCTACATGCTAACAACTTCACAAATATGCCCTTATCAATTAAGTGAAATAAAGAAGCTGAGATTTACTTGCAAAAGAAAGTTACATTCATATATTGGTGGAACAATTGCTTGATTAGGCAAACTGCGTTCATCAATGTTTATAAACAGTTTATCCCTTTATGTAGGTCTGAGTCATCTGAGTTGGTTTTTGTATGTAGAAGCATAGTGTGCTTTCAAGACAAGCTGAACCTTGCACACTTAAGTCAAAAGAATGGATCCTGCTAGTTTAGTAATGTAATACCTTGTGAGAAACTTAGAATTGGATCCCAGTATGGATATAAATTTAAAACTATTCACTGTGACCTATTTGAAACAAGCTTGCTACACTTTTCTCAAATGTCTCTGTAAGTAATTTTTTCTAAGACAATAAATAAATATAGCATGATTATTGTATTTCTGGCTTCCAGCCTTGCATAGCCTCTTGTTTAGAAGGGCAATGTAAGTAATTTTTCCCCTTTTCTTTGCAGATCAGGGATATAACTTGATTTTTTTTTCTTTCCAGATTAAGAACGTAATCAGAACTCATTGTAGCTAGCAGATAAGCCAAGGAGAAAAAAAGATAGAGGTTGTTTGGGTTTTTCTAAACTACAGTTATTAATCTTGGACTGATAGTATGTTTTTTGACATTTCCTTCACTGTCTACACACTATAATTATCTTTCCCTCCTACAGCATTTTTCCTCTGCTTTTTTCTCTCCTTTCTCCTCCCATCACCATCTCCACTCCCGTAACACAGAAAATATCTTCTACACTTAGCTTTTCAGGTTTTTCATTTGTCATTTTGTATACTAAGATTTGATTTCATGGTCTACACAGGCTAAGCCTACAGGTATATACTGATAAAGAATGGTTCTCCTAGAGGATGTGTGTTTTGCTCTCTTCTTTCCTCTCTGATTGTAATAAGCAAACAAATGACTTGCATTGACACCACAAAATATATAATTTAGCTCTGTAAGAAAAATGACGTGTCTTTATTTTGGGAAACACAAATACACTGTAATATGTATATATATATATTTATATATATATATTCTAAATAATCTAAATACTTAATTTTAAGTATTCTTAAATATTTAAGCAGTTGTAAGATATCCTTAATAATTAAAAAAAAATAAATAGCCCTAAAATTCTTTAAGGATTTTGTACATATCTCCTGACCAGAAATCTGAAGAACTAAATAAGAAAATAAATTCATATCCTTATTGGTCATATAATCCTGGTGAAAGCAACAGAGCTGCAATAGCTAAGGAGAAATAGAACTTTTGAAAATAAAGTGTTGCTGAAATTTTTCAGTATAGTGACACATGGACACTAGGAAGGGCTAAGAAAAGTTCCTTTCTATCCTTCAGTGTAGATTGTTTGAAAGTGGTGCTTCCCACTGCAGTCAAAAAATCACCTGTTCATCTTACATGTCTTCACCCTGACATGATGAGTAGGACAAATAAAATAATAAAAGATTTCTTTATCATGTTATATGTGTTAACTTTTTGGTTTGCATATAATAAAATAAATTTACTTATCCTTTTTTTTTCTATAAAAGCAAAGGTAAAGCAACTATTTTGTGTATCTATCTGATTGCCCATCAGCTTCAAATAATTTTTGAACCTTTTATCTAAATGGACAAATATGAAGGAACACTGGGTCTTAAGCATGATAATGTCATTTAACTTATACAAACATTTCTGAATAGTCTTTCACAGAAAAGCCTGAACCAGTGCCCTCATGAAAACAAAGACATGTAACTTCCACTCACTTCAGAACACTGAGATCAGATTTCTTTCTAATTATGTGACACATTGTTCAATGTATGTCTTCTTCCCTGTAAAAAATGAGTCTCTTATACTGTCTGCTGCACACAGTAAAATTATTTTAGCTCTTAAAAACATATGCTATTGAGGCCACTTCAAACCACGAAAACCTGACACTGTGTATAGACTTACAATCTTAGATTATCTTAATAAATTCATTTTTAATCCACAGAAAATGTAACCTTATGTGTACCTGAGGTGAAAATTTAGCATTGCCCTATAAAAGAACTAACTATGAACTTGTATAACTTTTGCTTATACATCATGCAGTTTAAAGCAAATGAGTTGCTGTAGATGAATACTCTTGCCAAAGATGCCAGAGCATAAATGACTATGGATGACTTAATCATGTTCCCTAATATTATTTAGAATATAATAGAATATTTCAGTTGGAATGGAATAATTATCTAATCCAACTGCGATACCCCTTCATGGCTGTCCTAAAGCTAAAGAATGTAAACATTATACAAATGTTTTTTCAACACTGACAATCTTGGGGCATTTACCACCTCTCTAATAAACCTGCTTCAGTGTTTGACCACCCTCTTAGTAAAGAAATGCTTCCTTACGTCCAGTCTAAACCTCCATTGGCACATCTTTAAGCCATTTCCACATGTCCTATCATCTTGATTTTTTATTCTGTTTTCTTTCTGTTTTGATAAATGTGAACCTGAGCTGTAAACATGCTTTCCCTTCTGTTTTGTTTGTTTGTTTGTTTTGTTGGAAGTTGCTGTTTGTCTGGTTTTTGTGATTTGGTTGGGTTTGGGGTTTGTTTTGCATTTCTGAGAAAAGATTTGGGGGAAGATAATATGTTCTTCTGTGTATTTCTAACAGCTGGGCTGATGGTTGTGGCTACTTGTCTTAAACCAACCTTATATACCTGAGAGATCACAGACAACAGAGGAAAAAAGTTGCTAAGGTATGAGTCATCAGGCCTATTTTAGACATTTCCTTTAGTATGAGATGAACTTGGCCTACCAGTGTCTGTTTCTTTCTACTGGCAATAACAAAGCTTGAGATGATGAACTGGGATAGAAACTTCTACCTTGAGAAATTGGCCATGTTTAAATAAGGACATACTTAATCCTGTTGTAGAAATCTGACTATTTTTGGCTTTACTGCCTCTGCACCTCAACAGTGAAGTCAGTGTAAGTGCTACCAAGAACGATGGGAGTGTCGTTTAATAGGGATATGTACAGAAATATTAAACTATACTGACTTTTAAATACTTTTTGTATTAATATATTATTTTTAAATTGTTGATATATCCCTTGAGATTTTTATATAACTGTTTTAATTTTTCAAATAATAAATGTACTGAAATATCTTTAATTATATATTTTAATGAACATATACTGAAACTATATAATAAATGTACTGAAATATCTTTAATTATATATTTTAATGAACATATACTGAAACTATATAATAAATGTACTGAAATATCTTTAATTATATATTTTAATGAACATATACTGAAACTATATAAACATATAGTTGATAAATTAGCAACTCTACAGTTTCAGTTTAATAACAGAAATCAGTTATATGCTTAATCTCCTTGTAGACACTAAGAGAAATTTCAATCTTTTCTTATGTTTGTCAGTTGACAAGATTTCTTTTGTTATGATAATTGGATTGATGTCTAATTGTGATATATATAATTTATATTACTTTGGTTTTACGAATCAGTTCCTAATCCTTTCTATTTTTTGCAATTTAAATAGTTACTGAGTTATGTAACAGTTACCTAAATCAGTGCTCACAAATTACTCTGGGAAGTGGTCTCATTGTTTGGCAATTGATTAAGTGTTTTTATCAGTTTCTGTGTCTCAGCCTCTCCTTTTTCTCCAGCTATGACTTTCTACTGCTTCTTCCATATATTCTCCTCAGAGGATGATTTTGTTTATGACATTTATTAATTTTTTGCTTAGTAATAAATATTCAGCACTCACAAACCATAATCAGCAGTTTCTCTCACTCTTAAGTTTGCTTCTTCATATAGATTTAGTTGCTGCATTTCTGCTTTTTGCCACCTCACACTGAGAGACATAAACATTTCAAGGTTGAAAGTACTTTTGAAAACCCAGAGGTATACCCATATTAGAGAAATAACCTCTGCTTGTCTCCTTTTTATATTGCTGAATATTTGAAGTTCAATGGAAATTATTGTGTTAATTATGTAGCATGAAGAAATTTACCCTTCATTTTTGATCATATCAGATGTCATTAACCAAAGAGCTAACACAAATTTTGCCTGTTTGTTAGCCAAGCATTTAGTTTTCCCAGGAGACTGCAGCCAGTGTCTCCAAATGTAGGGCATTGGCTAGGCAGAGGATGTCCGGATTTATGATATTCCACTACACTCAGTACCTGGAATTAACTTGATTAAAGCTGTTGGAGACATATCTTCATGTGTGGCAGTTACACTTCTGGGAACAGTGTACCTAAGTTGTTAGATACACACAATATCTTCCTCCTATCAGTGTTTACATTGAAATCAAGAAGTCAGTCAGGACAGCAAAGTTAATAAGATATTCAAAAACTTGCAGGAAAAAAGTCCTGATTGACTGTGTTGATATAGACTGCACATCAACTCAGGATTTTTACTATGCTTATGGAGTTACAGTTAATATGGAGTTGCAGTTTCTGTAAATGCATCAAAACTTTGGTTCATACACATATTGATACAATTCAGTATGCAATGTGTCCCTTTTTAAAAACATTTCACAGCCGTGCCTACCCAGTAAGAGCAATTGATAAACTGTAGAACAGTGAAAACTGTCTGATTTTTTTTAATATATGTTGAAATAGATAGTTATAATGTAAATTTACACTTCTGGACT
This sequence comes from Atrichornis clamosus, assembly GCA_013400975.1. NCBI lineage: Eukaryota > Metazoa > Chordata > Aves > Passeriformes > Menuridae > Atrichornis > Atrichornis clamosus. Next base: position 81,019 of record WBMZ01011704.1, on the reverse strand, counting down.
CCAAAGTACTAGAAATACATCTTTGAACCTTTAACTGTCACAGTTTTCTACTTCCAGTGTGTCTATTAATAAGTGTGTTATTCCATAACCTATTTAGTGTGAGTACTTCTAGGACACTAGCAGTCACCGGCAGCGGATAACAAACTTGACTGAGAGTGGGGAGATCAAGGAGAGGGTCTCTCTTTCTAAAATATAATAAAGGATGTCTCCAATATGCTGTCAGTTCATGTCCCTGACAAGTAAGTCCAACTGCCCTCCACTATATGGACTGTTCAGCGGGGTCCCCATGAGGGGGCTTGGACAGGCAGAAGAGTGGGACACAAGGGTCTCAGCTTTCCTGGGCCAGTGACAGACTAATCAAACGTAAGGGGTTCGAGGAACAGGACATTCTAAATGTCTGTCCATATCTGAAGGAAGGGTGTCAAGATGATGGAGCCAGGCTGCTCTTGGTGATGCCAAGCAATAGGAAAGAGACAATGGGCAGAAACAGCTGCACAAGAAGTTCCACCTGAACACGAGGAAGAACTTCTGCGGGTGACCCCACACTGGAACAGTTTGCCCAGAAGGGCTGTGGAGTCTCCCACAATGGAGATATTTAACAACCAGCTGGACACAATCCTGTGCAAGGTGCTTTAGGATGACCCTGCTTGATCAGGGAAGTTAGCCCAGATGACCCACTGTGATCCCTTCCAACCTGACCATTTCTGTGATTGTGTGAAATATATGTTTCTTTAAAATACAACATTAACAGATTTCTGCTACTGCGGTTGCATGTGAAGCTCACAATTCTGTTTTTTTAGATAAACCACTGGCATCATTTAACCCGAGGAAATAAATTGGTACTTGTATCGACACAGTCATGCTTACAGAAGGGACAAGAGATCTAGGGCCACTGTTGAGACTACCTTCAGTTTTCATTCTACAGCAGTATGGAATGCACTTGATGAGCCCTCTCAAACTACATGTCAGTATGCAGGTATAACATTGCACATTTGTAGGATCAGAACCCTGGATCCTAGCATTCATAAATATCATCACACAACAACTGTTTTTCTAGAAACTAATAATCCCAGAAATATGCACAGTGCAGAGATAAGCAACAGAAAATGCTTCTATATCAATTAGAAGTCATTAGTAACAGACCTCTGAAAACCTAGGAATATAATAATTTTCAAATTTCTTATTGCCAACTTGGATAATATCCCATGAGTTTCATAGCTGGGCCAAAAGGTAATCATAAAGTTTGCTTAACCTATGAACATCAATAAAGATCCTTTAAGATATAAAATATACATCCCACCAATCCCTTTTTTGTTTCTGGTTTGTTTTCTTTTTTTCTTTCTGGAGTAATAATGCCTTCTTAGGCATTTGATAGATTTATTAATATGAAGTAATATTTCAATTACCTAGTATATTAATCTCTCTAAACCAATTAAGCTATTTTGAAAAAAAGCAAATAATTGGGTTGAAAACACAGTTTATTTATTCTTGAAATTAAAACCTGACACTATAAAGAAATGAGCAAATGTTATTAAAAACTTTCAGCTGTGAGCTAATCAGTGTTTAACTGGCTGTAGAGCAGCAGTGCAATCCTCATTGCAATCTGTTACTGAACATGGTGCTATTAAAAAAAATCAGTTAAACATGAATTGTTACTGAGAGCTGCAATTATGAAAGTTAAATCAGTGACGCTATCCTAAAGAGTAATGTTTTAAATGGCTATAATTCTAAGGGAATGTGCATTGCACAACAAATATCTGTGATTTGTAAAAGGCTGCAGTGTAAACATTTAAATAAATTGCTAAGTGAACCGTTTCACCTACGTGAACAATTTTTTCTGTTTTTGTTTCAAGGGTGAACTTTGTGTGTACTACTTAACATATAATCAGGGGGATATTTCTGAAGCAAACTATTCTGCAGTGTGTGACTCCATTTTCCCTTGCCTGTTCACACAAACCTAACAGAAAATTAATGTCTTTTCTCCTCTTTCTGTGTTTTGCAATTAGTTAGCACACTTAAAAAATATTAGAGGGAGCTAGCAGATAGTAAAACAGACAGCATAAATGAAAATAACAATGATCGCTTAAACTTTATTTTCATCTGGTCTTTGGATCTAACTCCACATATAGAACATGGGTTATTTTGATTTGAAATATATTTAATGACAATTTCTTTTAAAGAAAACCCAATTAACTCAAGGCATGAGATTTTGGTTTTTTCTCCAACTTACATTGGATATTTTGTCAAATCATTCATTAATTTTATATTTCAGCAGACTGAGAGTGATTTTAAAAATTGTCTTCATTGGGAACACAGAAATGGCGTATTGAAAACATAATATTTTCCCTTTTTAGCAATGCTAGTTATTTATTGGCACTAACAGAACAGAGACAAGGAACAAAATAAACTTTATCTTCCCAGAAACCATAATGTATATTTCTTTTCTTCTGAATGAGCAGACTGACGATTTCAATGTGGAAAATGTATAGACATAATCCAGTTGGTTTTCAACTACCTGACCCAGTTACCCAGAGCAGTAGGGACAAAACAGCACACAACTTGATGGGGACAAGATACTCAGGTACTGCTCAGGATCCCCAGGATGCTTTTTCAGCTTCTCTTGAGTTGTTTAATATTTCAGCTACTTTACTACTCTCACCTGTACTAGATTATTGAAAGGCAGTTTGGAATTTAACAACAAAAGCTATAACCATGCTACGACAAGGAGGTAGATTTACCCTTCCACCATCCTGTCCAGTGTACCAGGCACAGATGCAATGACCAGGCTTTACACAATGCAGTGTACAATATTTTGACCTTGACAAAACAAAGTGGATTGTTTTTACAGCTTAGGCTTCCTCCCTTTTTTTTTCTTTTCTCCTTTAAGTTGGCTCAACACACAGTGAAGCTACCATAATTTCTGCAGCTTGGTTATATGGCAGACATGAAGTGAAATTACTTTAGGAGAGAGGTACTGTAATTCAGGAAAGTGCTGCTCAACTTCTGATGAAGTGCTTATATTTATGTCAGAACATCATCATGTTCTCTGTCAAGGTTGGCCACAAATTCTGTTCATGTCGTGGGTTACCATAATAAAATAATAGATTAGAACACTTGAAACATGGCGGGACCCTCTAACTTTGTCTCTTACAAAGCATGTCTTCTCATAACTGTTCCTTTTGGTATTGAATTTTACTTACCAGAAAGCCTTGCCTTTTTTCTAAAATAATTTTTCTGATGACTATTTTGTTTCCTCTCTTCACATTGAATTCTCCCAACCAATTGCCTTAATATTATCACCAGAGGAAGAAGGATATAAGGTAAGGGTTACAAGGCAAGTCTGCATCCTCTCTTATAAAATGAAAAAATTCTGCAGGAAATCATCAGATTCTTCTGAAGTATTAGATTCTTACTATCCGATGCTGAATTATCCTCACAATATAATAGCTTCATTCTTTGGGGCACTTAAATATGAAAGGATTGGAGTGTAGCATCCAGATGATTATTTTAATCTCCCGGGTTACAGGAAGACCAACTGCTTTTTTTCAGGTATTAACAGGATCAAGGAAGAAACTGAAAGCTCAATTCCCAAGCCCCAGACTAATCCCCCAAACACTGAAATGTTCCATCTTCATGTGTAAGAGCAGAGCATAAGTAGATTGCATCCATGGAAAAAAAGGACTGAAATACTCTTTGAGGATCCTGTAAGGTAAAACCTGTTATTGGGTTGGCATGTAGGCTCCTGGATGCCAGGAGCTTTCTCACAGCTATCCAGCTCCTGCACTCAGCAGGAGTTAGGTGCAACGTGGAAGCAGAGTAATAGCAAATAAAAATGAAACAAACTTACAAACAAATAAAGAAAATAAAATACAATTTAAAAACTTGAGACAAGATGATACAAAGCAAAAATGGAGCTATTTAGTGAATTAGGTGCTGTCTGTTTCTCTGCTATCTGCACACAGAAACCAGAGATTTCTGCTATTCATATCACTTATTTCCAAGTTAGGTTTGTAGGTACATCACTGTAGGAGCCTGAGTCTTACAGATGTTAGTTGCTACACAACTAAAAGGCAATGATTCTATATTTTCAGGTTTTTGATAATTTTAAAATTACTTCAGAAGGATAGCGTATGACTTCATGAAAATTTCACACAGCAGCCTAAATCTTGAAAACAGTTTCAGAATTCAGTTTATGCTGATGTAGAATTCAAGACCTCTCTTGCACAAACTATGTGATTCTTATTGCTGTGTCAGATAATACATAAATTGCCAAACAGACTAACATTTTTACATTTGGATTAAATTTTTTCTCTTATATTTTTAAAATTAAGTTGAATGCTTAATTTGACAAATTAAAAGTCAGATTTTAAAGATCACTCAATCTCAGCAAACAGTTAGTTTTCTGGGATATATCACCTTTGACATGCACAAACCTTTCTGAATCTTTAAATGATACTCATTTCTGACTTTCTTTAGATAAACTTTTTAACTTACTATCTTTTGAAAGCTGTATTTGTCATAAATATCTTACTCTATCCTTTTTAATTTTCAACAACTCATATTGCATGCAATTCCTATGTCAGTCTTGTCACTCTATCCCTTATATTCTAATTAACCCTCAGATGTATACAGATCAGCATTTGGATTCACATGCTGGCTGAATGTGTTAATTAAATTTGGGTTGTTCACTCACTCAGAATTGCTTTCAGTTTTTCAGTCAAGTTGGAGCCAAACCATTGTGAAGAGACTGTTTGTTTGTCACAGTGTTCCAGACCAGCAGAAGACTTTTACTGTCTTGTAAATTCAATCAAAACAATAAAAGCACAATCTGGACATCATTCTGCTATATACTTCTTAAAAATGCCTGTTGTTTCACTCAAAATCAGTAAATGAAGTTCAGTCATATCACTTAAGCTGCCTTCTCTGAATATTTATCCAAAATTGACTTGCTGCTATGGCATGAATAAGTGAACAGTCCCAGAAATTGTTCTTACTTGAGGCAGATGGTAGCAGTATCAAAGCCCAGAAGACTTCCAAGTCCTGTCATGACTATAATCACCTCTGAGCCAAAGAAATATTTAAGAAGAGTTTGAAAGATGTGCATATTTAGTACAGTGTGATGAAGAGAGTGAGAAAATAACCTACTCTCTGTAGGAAACTCAAACTCATTTAATCCCTGGCCAGTATGTTAACACAGCTTTGACTGAAAGTGTTAACAGTTTCCAATGAGGTATGCAGGGCACTAATCCAAGGAGATGAGATAAAGTGGAGGAACAAATTCCTATTCCCTTCCAGATGGAAAAAGACCAAATATTGGTTTTGTTACTCTGAAAATGGCGTTGCAGTAGATGAACATTTCAATTCTAAAGTGTCAAAGATGCTACTGAGTGAAATGTTGCTATTCATAGCAAGATCTTTGTTGTGTTTGTTACCATTTTTTCATGTCTATGTCACTTTTCATTAGGTTTTTCTCAGTTTTGCTCTGCACTTAGTGAACTGGGGTGGGTGTTAGAGTGCCTAACACTAGAATGCTTAGAAGTTTATCCTCTCATATTCAATGAAATAAACCTCTTTAGGGAAAGATTCACAGCACCTGATTTACACAGCATCTACACGGTGACCTACAAAAGAATCCCAGATTCACCTCTGGGTACTATCCTAATGTTTTAAGGAGCAATGTTTCATTGCTGTTAAAGGAAAAAGTTGGAAGTATGCAAAAACCGTCCCCTTGACCCTCTTCCCATGACACAATTGTTTGAATTCCATGCGGATTGTAATCCGTAATCCTTTTCCAGGACAGCAGCTGGGTCTCACTTTTTCAGACAACTGAAACAGTGTTTGAGCAGAATCAAGTAAAAGGTTAGTGTTAACAATTTCAATAGTGATAGGCCAGAAGATATATGGAGGATAGTAACGGATGTGTTGAAATAGAAAGCCTAATTTAAAACTTTGTATCACTTTCAGGCATAGTCCTGAACAAATCCAAACACATGTTAAAAATAATATCATTAATAATAATCCTGTAGAAGATTAGACATTAGACAGATGGAAAAGCAACTTGCTCTAGGCTAAGACTAGCTGAATGAAGTGATCTGCAATTCTCTGTGCAAAAGGCCTTATAAGATTTTTCTTTTCTTTTTTTTTTGTGACTTTTTTTGTGAATAATCATGTAGCTAAGCTTGGACCAGAATGGCTTAGTTGCATTTTGGATTTTTTTAATCCTGCTTCCCGGCAACTGATCGGAATAGTCCTTCTATAAGCTAATTTTCCAGGCCCTTAAATGCTCCAAATATCATGTTTCTGTACATTTTTGATAAGCAAACTTGTGTCCAGATTCCTTCACATTCCACTACTTCTAAAAATAATATTAACAATAAAAAAGTTAAAATGGAAAATTGATGACTTCTACACACATTCTGTAACCATCTGACCCCTATATATTCTTACTTCCCATTATGTATATTCTGCCATGACCACTCCAGCCTATTTTTCAGTGTCATTGAGAAACTAATAGTTCACCTCACTGTTCCTAAAGAACAAGTGCATTTGGAGACAAGAAGAAATTTGTACACAAATATTTGACAAAGGATTTTATATCAAAATTTTCAGAGGAAATAGGAAGGGGTGGATTGCCATGCTTCTCCTAGGATTCAAGTTCATGACACATTCTGGTTCCTTCTACTTACAAAGGCATTTCTTTTACCTTCCCTGGGATAGCACAGTAGTTGGTAACTAAATTGTAGCACCTTGTGTGCAGTTCTGCCTAGAACTGTTTCACCCTGCACATTTCACCATTTCCCAGCATGCATGCTGCATGTTCTGTGTTCCTTCAATTAAAAATGTTCTTTTGTTAGTGTTTCTGGAGTGATGGGATATGGTGGACTGTAAGGGTATTTGCTAGGCTATAAAAGGAGAAAGTGTTAGCAGGCACTAGGCAGGAGAGTGGGCGCTGAGGCAGTTCTGCAGAAAACAGAGTCCAGTTCTCAGAAGTACAACAAAATTATGTTCCTTTCAGAACACCCATTTTCAAACTATAGTTGCATTCTTTTTGGCAGTTTTTTCATAAAGCAGAATGACTTTGCAATGTGAGATGGTTCTTGAACAGCTTTAAGAATCCAAGTATAAAGGCTCAGTGCTGTTGCATCCCTGGGTGCTGATACAATCATTCTCTTCATTTCCCAAGGAATAAGTCTTGCTTCACAAATCCATATCATCACAAGAAGTGTAGCAAGCTGTTTTCGAAACCAAAGACATCATGCACAACCCAGATGGCATAGATTTGATAGCAGTGGATTATCCATTGTAATCCGTGGCTGAAATTAGTTCTCTCTCTATTGCTTTTTCACACAAAGTATGGGCCCTTTCCCATCAGTCATTACTCTGACAACACATCTAGTTCATATTCTACATCCTCCCCTCACCCATCATCATCATCTGCTATAAGTTTGGAGGTTTTGCCACTCACTAACCCTATCTCAAGTATTCCCAGGGAGTCATATGCAGACCTCAAGGGTATGAAATTCTCTTTCCAGTATGGGGAAGTTTCAAAAGTTGTATTACCATGGTCTTTTGGGAAATGACAGTGCAAACAGTTTGTGGTCTGGGCTGACTCCATGTGCCCTGGGAACATGTACTGTATTTCTTGTAATAGTGGTGGTAGTAGCATGCACGGGAATCAACTGGTGGGTCTGCTTCCCAGAGCACGTTTCACCTCAGAAGTGAAGGCGGATCACCTGAAGGCTCTCCCCATGGACATCTCACAGTGAAACAAGACTGACTTTCTACAAAGCAGTGGGAGGGGACCAGTGAAGAACAGGAATCAATGCCACCTAGACTCCGTGCTGGGCCATGGGAACACTCAACACAATCAGTGCCTCATGTTCAACAAATATTGTGTAAATATGTTTACATACCATTGACCAGTTCAGATGTCTTCTGTCTGGTTATGTACAAATATATATGCCCTTAGAGAATCCATGAAAAGGGAAAAGAGCAAGAAAAACCTTTCTTGTCCTTTCTCTTTTAGTGTTCAAGTGCACTTTATATTTTATAAACTTTCTGTGGTCAAGGCTAGGTGAGCACTCCTAGCTTTCTGAGCATTCTGCAAAAGCGGCTTCAGAAAATTTTCAGTGTTCATATGTTCTTTTACTTTTTTATAAAAGCACTGTGATTTCATTCAAAGTTTATAGCAGATAGTAAAGATGATTATATACCACTGATGAATATTGTTCTGCTACATAGAATTCATATTTCATACACTGGGAACACAGGGACTATAAATTCATAATGATTACTGGTACTTCTGAACACTACTGTGGTTTCAGAAAGCACTTTATTATCTACTACTTCAGTGTTTGGAGACCTTCACCCTTCTAGTAAAGTAAAACTAAAGTAATACAAACCCTTCTCTTTAAACTGAAGTGCTTTCTGTTGAAATGTTCGTAAATAGCAGAACTAAAAAAAGATCACCATCAGAAAACATCATTTATTCAAGCCTTAATATTTTCTGATTCTAACATCCTCCTACTGCTGGAACAATGATCACTCAAATCCATCTTAGATTAAAGTGAAATATTTCTATTTTCAAGAATTATTTCACAAGGAATTTTTCACTGGATTCGAAGTGTTGCATTATTAAATTTTCTCTTATTTTTTGAAAACATCTTCAGCAGTAATTACATAAATTTTAGAGTTTGAACTTGGATAAGTTAGTATTTTTGTTTAATTATTGCAAATTATGTTGTTTTGTCTTTAAATAAAAATATACTCCTTAATAGAGAGTATTCTGCTAAATTAGTTACTTTTACTCTTTTAATTAACACAATTTGTAAAGATTGGATTGAGGGTTTTTTTAAAGGTCTCCATGCTTTCTCTTTTTGACCAAAGAAGATTAAAATGACCAAACGTATTATTTTGCAATAATAGTGTAGAGATGGTATCTTTGTTTATGTTATCTGTTGTTAACTTGATGCAAGTTTGGAGATATATAAAAACAGTTATGCTGCAGGGATACCTGTAATTAGTCTTATTTCTCTCATTTTTATTTTACTTTTCTAATCTTACCACATTCCTGAAGTTCCTTAAATTCAATGAAATTATCATATGCTTATTTATGCACTTATAGTTAAATGTTATATTTCTGAGGCATAATTTGTAAGGCTATATCCCATATTTTCTGCCTGATATGAAATTATTTCCTGATAGTAGAGCGTCCTTGCTTTCCGTCCATCTTCGTGCTGATCCATGTGTCTTCTAGCATCACCTCTGCTCTATGGATTCAACCACTCTTTTGTTCTCTTAAACAGAAATCCAGTCCTACATTACAGATGGCACAAGGTGACAATTAGAGTATTAAGCCTGGATGAATTTAGTATTATGTATTCTGTATCACAGCGTGAACTAGATATAAGTACAACTCAGTCTCCCACTCATATATTTAAATAATTAAATTGCAGCATACTTACAAAATTAGGAAAGAAACCTCCATTTTAGTCACATCTGCAAGTAAATTAGCAGCTTATTTTTCAGATTCCCAAGATAGTAAGTAAAAGATTGTGTCCCACTTGAAAACAGTGTTTAATATTTATTTTTACATGAGTATCTGATAGAAATAACCACCTTTCAACAGGAGGGAAAGGGCACATAAGAAATCATAATGACAATAGTTACAGCTAATTGAAATAATTGACGTATGCAAAGGAATATTTCTGCAGAAGTTGAACTCTTGAGTTTAAATTTTCCTAACACTCCAAGTTTCATGTCTAGTGTGCAGCCCACAGAGCTCAAGTGAGTGGCAAACACTTTGGCGCTCTCTTAAATGGGCCAGTACTGATTTTCTATGAGATTAAATGAAATTCTGATTTAAAAAAAAGCGCGAAGCAAAGCAAACAAACAAACAAAAAAAGGTTATATGTTTAGATGGTCTCAAATTGTCTCATAGCATTAGAAAGATCTGATTTGCCTTTGGGTTTTTTTATTTTTTTGTTTTCTAACAAAATAAGAAGGTTTTGGCCCTCAGATGTTTAATGCTCAGATCTCAGTCCGAATAAGACTGCATCAAGATTTCTGCCTAAACCTCTTGCTTCACTATAAGCTGAAGATATCAGAAGGTCAGGTTCTTGACCAGGATTTATAACATCTCTTCTATCTTCAGGGACACTCAGTAAAATCAACCTGAATTAAATTGGAGGGTGAATTTAAAATTGATTGGTTATTTGCACTGAATTTTTGTGACGACACTGATTTGATTTATCTCTATTAACTCGCTAAATTTCCAAATAAGGGGCTAGCACTGGCAGACTAACCAGGTTTGCCATTCTGATTTACTATCCTGAGTGTTCAGGAAAGAGAAGTGTTCACTGACAGAGGAGGAGCTGTTCCTTTACAATATTTAAATTCTTCTGGGTCTGGAAAGCAAAAGATGTTAAACACGTGCAAGCAATTGTTCCCTTTAAATGACAGAATTTAAATTCAGTTAAGAATGGCCACAGATGAGGGTAGGTTTTATTCTGTCCACAGCAATTTACCCATGCATTATTTTTATTCTTGACTGTCTGTTCATAAGTACATACCCACCCCTATGGACTCTGTCAGTCATGACTTGAATTCAATAGACTTAGGAAGGCCAATAAGAGTAGAGTAAGTCTCAGTTTTCAGGTAGAGAGATTTAAGAGTGAATTATTCAGTTAACAAAATATCTGAGAAGTGAAAATCATATACTGGTATCACTCTCAACAAATCCCGATTGGGAAGTATTAAAGTCATTCTGCATCTGGAACCTCATTAACAGCTAAATTTTGCTTTTTTTTAAGGGTTAGTGAACAGGTTATGTTACAAAATCTTTTGCCTTTGATTCCAAATGGAGAAAGCTATGAAATTGTGCTTTTAAGGTATTTACTTCCAGTGCATAAGCAAAACCTTACTGAGTTTTTAAAGATAAAAATGTGGTAAGCTTCCAAACTTCAGCTGAGGTATATCTCTTTTTTACAGACCTTTGTAAAGTAAATCATGTATTTGCACACTGTTGTCAGCTACTAAGCTGATACCTGAAGTATTCTGTGACACATGATGAAATTAATTTTCAGATTTTTTAACTGTGTTTCTGTTCTACCATTTTTATCATATACCATGTTCAGGCAAAGATAAGGTTCTGCTGTTGTTGTTTTGCAAATCTATCAGGGATTATCTCCTTAGCAATGTGATATTTTGTACCATGGAAGTATAGAGAGAACTGCCATGCAGATAAAAAATTTTGGGGCATTAAAAATCTCTTAAAGTTAACTGTTCTTTGATCAGGCCTAAATTTTAAATACATTTTACTTGCAGAGGTAAATAACATGTTATGTCGTATTAAGAGATGGAAATTAAAAAATGTAAAAATGGTTCATTCCTGCCAAGTACTATCTAGAGACATCTAGTCAGTTAGCTTAAGCAAATAAGACAGGTACTTCTGAACTGGCACATGATTGCTGCAAACTGACAAAACAACTGAAGCAAAATAAAAACTAGCCTAAAATAGTACTAATATGTGAAACTTTTGAATTTTTTTGTGTACCTTTTTAGTGTCTGTGTTTTTTATCAATTGCTAACCTTCTCCTCCCAGTTGCATATATACTGGAAAGTTCGTGATTTTTTATTAAAAACTTCTTTACAAATTTTTCAGCAATTCTGTGGGAAATAATGGTTATTACATAGTATTAATTCTGCTGCTAATGCATGAGGTCTAAGGGATTCTGTAGCTAATTTCTGTCATCATTAGACTTCCCACAGAAATAATCACAAGTTATCAGATTTACTGAAGAGACAGGGAGGAAGGGAACAAGAAGGCAGAGAATTATTAATAATTTGACAGAGCAAGTCCAACACACGTCTGAGAAACTTTTAGGCTCTACAGATTTCTTTGTCTCTTGCTTTTTTCTTCTTCTTACCTATCACCTTAGTTTTATGAGACTGAAGACAAATGCTAATGAGCCTATAATTGGCCTAAACCCCAGAAGATTACTTTGGGGAATTTGTATTTCAAAAGCACGAGGTTTTTTTTTTTTTTGCAGATAATTAGCAGATCAGTTAAACTAAATAATTTTCAGCTGCTGCTAGGAGTATGCAGTCAAGTGCAAACTTATTTCACTCCTACATACACCTACTTCAACATTATTTGTAAAAAGGCTGAGATTTAAAAATACAGTGTGTATGGAGGAGGAAATTTACTTATGTTCAGTAATGTTTTTTTAAAACTAATTAGTTTTATAAATCTTCTTGGGTTTTGCTTTTGTTATATGTGTACATATTTTTTGGGAGGGGAAATTTCTACATATCTCAGGCCTTTCGTTCCTCCAACTCATGCTGGCAGTGCAGGAAGGATCGAAGTATACCTAGTCATTATAATGCAAAAATAAATTTGCATATTTTTCATAAAGTTGCTCTTACATAATACTGCCTGTCCTCCAATTTAAATTTAGGATAATCTAGAAAGGAAAGATACTTTCACAAAATTCTCTCCAGGATCCAGACTCTTTAAGGATCTGAAATATGTGAGAAGGGCCAGAAATTAATAAATATTTTCCAAACAACTCTGCTTAAATCACAACTCATTACAAAATAGAGATTAATAATTGTCTTAAAAGAAAAAAATCTTGTATATCGTAATTGTTTAGTATGGACACAAACTCATTTGAAGCAATCTCAAACCCAGGTGTTTCTCTCTCCCTATTTCTATACATCATGTGGCCCTTGCCAAATGTGTTCAGTTTGGAGTCCTATTTCCCACATTGTGAAGGTGGAAGATTTCTGTGAGTGAGTTTGTACTTGATACCTCTCTGTCCTCTGAAATTCCAGTCACAAGCCATGAGTCCTTTCAAAGCTATGCTACTCAGTTTGGAATGGTCATAGCAGCATGAAGGAACGGAGCATACAGCATGAGAGGTTTTGGTTGCTTTAAGGCTCCTGGGATGGAGGTCAAGGGAAAGTTAATACATCCAACACAGTCACAGCCATGACTGCCAGATGTCCTGCTGTGGAAGCAAAAACATGCAAAGTTTCCAGTGATTTTGTATCCTATTGCTCTCCTTTTCGAGCAGCTACTGCACAGTGGTGTTTCTCAGCTAGAAAAGCTGACACAAGGTAGAAGGATATGCTACCTCTGCAAGCACATGATGGTCACACAGGATTTCTGTGTAAGGAAGAAAATCCATTTAACAAAATGTCTTGCATAGATCTTCCAATGCCAGTGTCAGGGAAATCACCAATAAAGGACTGGGCATCACAGGCTGCAGAGTCAAAAGCCCAGGTTTCTACTAGGCCATAACTAATTTGTTCATTACCGGCAAGAAAACTATTGGGATAAGGATATTGGAGAGTTATGTTGCCACACTGTCTGAGACACGTCTGTTAAGCCATGAGAATTCAAAATCTGACGTGAGCCTGAAGGAGAAGGTGACTCCTGGGCCTGATCTCTATTTTAGAACCTCAGATAATGTACGTGCAGTCTACACTCCTAACATGCTACCCTCCAGGCACAGCATCCTCTTCTTCAACAGGACCTGGCCAACTACAAGAGAGGGTTCACAGCAATCATGGAAGAAAGGGTTAAACTCTCCAACTGTGTATCTTTGAACGCCCTTTAGTTGTTTCAATTTTTTTTTTTTTATTGTATAGAACTTTGTAATAGTTTGTCCTAACATATGAATGCACAGACTGTGTGTGCAATTTTATCTTTGTTTTTCTTTGGTAAGGCCTCTTACCAGGCCACAGCTTCTTATCACAATTGGACAGCAAACATATACTTCTAACAGCTCAATTATTAAGTTGGAGACATTTATAAATCAAGCATGGATAACAAGTAGAAAAATTCCCAACAAACTAAAAGAAATTATAGTACAAATAAAATTTTTTTTAAAGTTCAAATTAGAAAAAGAGTTATAGATTTGTTCCTTAAAAGCCAAAGAAAATTAAGACATTTCCTACCTCTTCCAAAATAAATTACTTAGAATATGAATGACATGTATTGTGAACAGCATTTTAAGACCATCTCTTAGAACACAGGACACATGCCTACTGTGTCTTTTCTCATCCCTTTCTTTTCATCTCTGTCTCATTCTTGTGGGTATTTGTGCTGCAACATAAAGTCAAGAAGGTATTCCTTGAGTAAACATGGAGTAAGATAATAGTGTAGGGAATCTCACTTTTTCTAGCTCTACTTTTGCTCTTATTCATTCTGATGTTTATGTACTTTTGTGAATTTCTTCGTCTGTCAGACAGCAAAAATACCTGATGCTGAAAATATCAATGGTAGGCAGCTGGTTACAGAAGCTGGCGTGCTTTAGCCATGTGAATCTGATGAGCTGCCTAATCAAAGGTGTGTTTGAGGGTCCTGAGCATTTCACTATGCTGGATCTTTAGACCACAGATGAAACCCCATTTTATTTTACTGGAAAGGAGTATGCATATGTTTTTATTTTCACATAATTCAACATTTAATAAAGCTTCAGTCTCAACCTGCTTTTCTGCCATGCTCACAGCAATTTTGTTTGATATTTTAAAGACTGAACTGCTAAGCCTTCTGTGCAGTTCTACAGAATCCCTTCCTATGGCCACATCCACTGACAGTGGACAACAGATCAAATCTTTTTGTACATCAAACACATAAAAGAGAACTCTGTGGGATGGGGCATTATTCTTACCATTCTCCTCCCTATTTGTAGGCAAAAAACACACTAACACCTCTGCAACATTTCTCCCACTTGCCTTTTAAGAACATTAGAAACCAGGGACTGACTCTTAAATGACTTTTTCCCCCTCCTGGGTAAAATATGTATATTTTTAAAAGCATAGATAAGTATGTCAGCTTTGGAGAACTGAAGGAAAAGGCTGGAGGCATGGGAAGCAATTGAGCAAAGACAAGTCGGGCACAAATAAATAATGAAACCTTACAGTTAACTTGATGTGCAAGCTCATCTCTAGAGTATGCCCAATTTACTCAGATATTTCCAAGCCTGGGGCATAGGCACACTGGCAACCTTGCAGTTGTAGTCTGAAGGAATCTGAGCACCTGGAGATTATGTGGTGTCATGAGAGAAATCATGTTGAGTGTCTTTCCTGCCTCAATGAATTTTATAAATTAAAAATGTGTGCCTTGGGCTTACTCGTTTCAGACTGTAAAAAATAAACTTTCCAAGTTTGTTAATTTTAACTTATTATTTTACATTCCTTTGGATGCATGTCTTCATTCTACCCTCTTGACTTAAGCAAAAATACTTGGTATAGTCATATTTTACCTAGTGATTATAATCACAACAGAATACCAGTTGTGCTCAAGGTGCAATAGTAGCAATACAAAAATAAAAGACAAGGGAAATGGAATATTTTTAAGGAATGTTAGCCTTTCTGGTATGCAAACAAACTTCACAAACAATTGCCTGTTGCAAAATGTATGAATTACTAACAGAAAAACACTGCTAAAGTTGATCCCCAAAGAGAATCTTTTCTAAAATAGTTTTGGTTATGCTATGCAGTTCTGTAACGTACTTTAAAATAACACAAGCCAAGTATAGTTGTTTTGAAGGAGGCAAGAGGAAAGGAAGACTTTGCTCTCGGGACTTTCACTGAACAAACTCTTAGAAAAAAAAAAATCTTGAAAGTTAATGCTAAGATCAAAAACTTCCGATGTCAATACATTATAAAGAGCACCTGGATTCAGCACTTCTATATTCTTTCCCATGCACAAGACAGACACAAAGTCTTATGCAATTCCTATCATTCCCTCTGCAGTAAGAGATCTTAACACATTTTTCTCTTCTGTGACATACAAACATAGTTTTCACTCTCACTAGCTATAATAGCCGGGTGAGGGATGGTAGTTTGAGGGGCAGGTTGGTTGTTGTTGCTTTTTTCTTGTGACATACAAACGCTTTTGCTTTCATTCTTGTGCCACGTAGGAGCAAGAGACAAAATGTGTTACAAACATTTCATAAACTACTTTATGGAAAAAGTAGATGCAACAAAGATGAAGCACATCACATTTTGTTGTGCAGCACTTAAATTCTACATTAAGTATGAACTGCATAACAGTTTTGATATGACTGATTCTGTTGGAGCACAACAGCCTTGTAGCTTGGGAAGAAAAGAACTAAGATGCTTATAGAAAAATTAATTTTCCATGAGAAAGACAACAAGCATTTGATGACTAGTTATCCAGTAATTGCCATAGGCTACTGCAGCTCAGCACCCCACAGTGAGTGGCAGTGACTACTGTATCACAGCATTCATTTATTCACAAATAAGATACAAACAAAACAGAAAAACCCTGATTTCTCTTCTATAAACTTAATTTGGAGGTAAATAGAAATTTGTAGGGAAATCTGCTGTGTTTTAATTGTCATGCTAATCTTTGTAGAATTTTTTCAAATTAATGGGATATAAACCACTTCCTAATAGTCATTTTCAAGGTAATTTTCGGTTTGTCTGATTTAGACTGGATATGCATATGTTCAAGCTGTGATAATCCTAAAATATAGGTGCTTGATTTTATTTGTTAAAATTAGATATGACAGTTTAATATTCTGCTTAGTGGCTGCAACAAATTTTAAGTGAGGTGCTATTATTAATACAGAATAAAAAATTATGGAAAATAAGTTAAATATTTATTAATATAATGCACACTATAGTAAGTTTGACAATACCACCAAGAGGGTTGCTAGTGCTGCAAATCTGTAAAAGACAGACTACAGAATAAAAGTGGAAAAACATTTACAAGGACTTCATCTGAAGTATCCAATAACACATTTGAACAAGTCAGTTTTGTCTAAGATTGGGTAACCAAAATAGAATAAACATTGTCTGAATGCAGCAGTAATACATATTTTCTCTTTCTGTAAGAATTCAGTAGGATTTCCCAATTCATAGACCTGAATTCAGATGATCATTAAAGCGGTTAGAATGAGAACACTAGATTGAAGGCAAAATAGAGAAATTAAATCAGATATGCAAAATCCATATCCATTCTATATGTTTACATTGCGCAAAGCAGGCAGCAATTCCCAATTTTGGAAAATTAACTCAATCTACTATTTAATGATGCAGTGTACACAGCCATGCAAAAACTTAGAAAGGGGTCCTGTGATTCCTGTGATTCATCAAGAGTTAAATCATATGGTCTGACTTGATGGAAAGGTAGTGGTAAATGAGGGAGACCAACTGAGGACCTAAAAGTGTGATTCATTAGAAGTGAATTGCAATGAAGTCTACTAAATAATATTTATGTTCAAAAAGTCTTCACTTGAAATAGAAATCTTATTTTTGAGAAAAAAAAGTTAGATTTTATTTCTATATTATATTATGTATAGTTCATAATTACACACTATATCTAAGCATTTCATCCAGCCAGTGTTTCAGGTCTGAACAGGTAATGAAGGTATTTTTATCTATACTCTACAATATAGCATACATAAAATCTAGGATGTTTTACTATTCTCTCCCTAATCCCACTGGTGGGGGAGTGAGCAAGCAACTGTATGGGGCTTGGCAGCTGGCTGGGGTTATGCTGCAGCAAAAGATCAGATTTCTGGTCAGATTAAACATGCAGTAAGTCCAGATGAGCTGTTGCAGGTTCAGATAGCAAGAAAAATGTAAAACCAGAAAATCCCATTGAAAGTATGTAGGCGTTGTATCTGTGACATTTCTGGACAGGAAAAATGGGAAAAGTCCATGCAAGTTTTAACATGCCTTATATTCGAACCTTGGTCTATTTCGTTTGCTTCTCTAGGTGTGCTTAAACACCAATGCTTCCAAAAAAAAAAAAAATGTCTAGAAGCCACAGAATACTTTGCTGGGGAGGAATCAAAACATACCTAACCATTTGTGCATTATGAAAAAAACAAAGTACTCCTTTGGTAACTATTAAAACCTCAAAGTCCAAAATTTTGTTGCAATGGAAAACAAACTAAAAAATTAACATGACAAAAAGGTAACTGGAAAAACCCCTGGAATCTTGTTAATTCCTTCTATTTCAGATCATTTTACATGAAGGTTTCATGATTTCTTTCCAGTTTAATAAGGATTACTTTCATATGAATTCAGGCCATTATGACTGTAGCACTCTTTCTAAGAGGCTTACATGAAAGCTATTTACAACTATGTATTACATGTTTCAAAGGGTCATGTTACAAAGACTATAAAGAGAAAGTGAAAAAAATAAATTGATCCATTTTAATCTCTAAATCCAGTAAAAAGTCAACCAACTAAACAAGCAAAAATCTAATGAAAAGACAAAACAGCTGAAATAGTTTCAGTTGTTCTATTATGAATACTGTGGGCTTTATTTCACTAAAAATTTAAGATTAATTTTCAATCAAATAATCAGAGGGAACAACTCATGTTAGTGTTCTTAAATGAAAGCAGACATTAAGGTTTTTTATGATTATTAACTGCCAATCTCTAGCCTAAACAAATATCAAGTGAAGATTATTTGATAAATCATGCTATGTCTTCAAGCAAAGTGATACCAATTATGACAATGTTTGATATTTGCAAGGTCTTTTGGATGTACATTTCATAAAATCATACAATCATTAAGGTTAGAAAAAACCTTCTGAGATCATCGAGTCCAACTATTAATCTACCACCACCATATTAATTACTAAACCATATTCCTGAGTGCCACATACACACGTATTTTGAACAGTTCCAGGGATAGTGATTCTACCACTTCCCAGGGGATCTTTTCTCAACATTTAGCCACCCTTTCTGTGAAGAATTTTCTCCTAATACTAATTATTTCTTATTGTTGTAGAATCATTCTATGCACTCCCAACTGTATTTCTTATTTATTTCAGTTTTGTCATAATTTTAAGCAAAATAAATCCTCCAGTGCAAATCAAACAGAATGTTATGGTTTTGTTGTCTAATCTTTATTTGTGTGGTGAAAAGTTTCTGTTAAAACAGTACTGATGTAAGCTGCATGCATTAACATTCTTCACAAGTCTTATAAATGCAGAGTATAATTAGAATGCAATTTATGGTTGTTACTGGAAGATGCAAATATTTACACAGTTCACTATTACTGTTGAATCTGATATCAAAAGTGGCAATGGCACACAACATAATCAGAAAAGAAAAACATGTAAATAATAGTACCTGACTCAAACAAATAATTTGGCTTTTTCCTCTCTATCTACCAAATAAATGCTTAATAAAACTAGTTATTTCCTTAGTACAGAAAGATCCTTTAGGAAAATATGAAGAAGAAATGCTTTGTTAAAATCTAAGCTGCAACATGATATGTATGCCAATATTGATCCTATGCAAGCAGTTTAATAATTTTATGAGAAAATAATGTACACAATATATCTAATTTATTTTACAAATAAACATTGACACTCGGATTGGAAAACAGTTACTGATATACATAATAAATGCTAGATAAACACTTAAAATAACTTGCAAAAGGGCACTGCTTCTTTGGTAGCCTTATTTGCAATGAAGAAGCTTAGTGAGAAAGATTTCAATTTAATTTACCATGGCATGAAACAGAATAAATCTACTGAAGTCAGCATGGAATACCACCATAAAACAACATCAAGTCAAGTGAGGACACTAAAGCTAATGCTGTGGAAGAAAAGCACTCAACAAAGGGATTAAATAGAATTCATCCTTACATTTTTCAAATACCTAATATATTTTTGTATAGATTTACATAAATCCTGAGACCATTTGGAGCTCCTTTCATGTGTTTAGTGTACTATTTTTTAAACTTTAGCCTTCTTCATTTTACACTAATTTAGCTCTGCCTATAATTTTATTTAAAAGAATTCTAAGATTTTAGGTTTCTTAAATATTCTAATTTTAAACATTATTTTATTATTAAATTTAATTAAAGCTCAGAATTTATTTTTTTTTTTACAGATGTAAATATTCCTCTGTCTTTCACTGCTTTGACATATAACTTTGGGTCATACCATAAACACTATGACTTAATCCATCAGGCTTCATAAGATCAAAATCTCTTCACTATTTTGATGTACAGGTCACTTCCCAAGACAACTTGGAGAAATCTGAAGAGCTTCTTTAAATGCCACTGTTAAACATTTGTATTATGAAAAGGTTTAAAAGTTATGTTAATACAGTTTATCTAGTAGCTGATTTGAATCATAACTTATACTCTCAAAATTAAATATCTATACTTCTTTAAGGTTTATTTTTCATGTACATATTTGCATGTCTTCAAAGAAAACACTTCATCTTTAAAGGCTGAGTCATACTGATGCTAGTATATTTCAGAAATTATATCTTATTTTGATATTTTGAGCAAATTTGAATATTTCTTATAGTAAAAAAAAAAAGTAACACAAGTCAGAGTGGAGACAAATCTCATAGATTCAACAAATACCATTAAAGTCTCCATTGGAAAGCTATGGAACTCAGTGCAGTTGTTCTAGGCATAAAATTTGTTCTTCTGTGGCATATGACTTAAATTACATAATAAAATTTGAAAAATCAATAAAAATCAAATGAAGGGAGAAATTATGCTAAGGGGAAAATATGTCAAAAATAGACAGTTTGATATCTTCTTGGATACCTATAACAGTGGAGTTGCCTTTTGGATAGATGTGCTGAGACACTGTAGCCTTGTTAATCAACATTTAGTGCACTTACCAAAAAGCAGGACAACATATTGCAGGCTAAAAGCAATTGCTATTTCTTAATCCCATTGAATCGGGCTCCTCGGCAACAATAGCATGAGCCATTAAATGAACTAATTAAGAGATGGTTCCCTTTTGTTATGCAATATAGTATTTTATATTGGCAGAAATCAAGTAATCTGCTTCATTAGGAATAAAATGGTGACAAGAATTCACAATGTCTACAGCAACTCGGAAATGTCGTGACATTCAGATAACAGAGACATTTGTCTTGCACTTACTTGTAGCTGTCTCCTGTGAAATTAGGAGTTGGTAGATTTTAAATCTCAATGGCAAAAATTGCTGCACATGATTAATTTTACTTCACATGTAGAATACTACTTAGGAGCTAGGACAACACACAAAAGAATTAATAATTTTATTAATTTTGTTGAGCTTTCAAACACTCCAATAGATCTGTTTACACAGATGAGAAGCTTTAGTAAAAAATTTGATTTCTGTGAGAGGAAAGTTATAGTCTATCAAAATTTCCCTTTTGATCTATTTCTTTAGAACCCCAGTTCCACAATGATGAAATTGTTTCAGCTGCCTGAATTTCTTTTATTTATTTATTTTAATAGTGTCAACAAAATATCTCAGTTTCATTGGAGCAGTATGGGCTTTCACAATAAAAAATAGTTCTATCAGGGATATTGAAACATCTCTACATGTGAACTAGGAATCACAAAGAGGGAAATAATACAAGGTTTCTAGGCCCTTTGGAAGGTGAGTTTCAAGAGATATGTGTCTGCAGGTCATGGGCAGGAGGAAGAACCTTTTTATTCTGTGACAGTAGACTTCTCCTTGAAGGTGTAGAATTTTCCTGAGCAAACAAAAAATGCTGTTGTCTAAGGTTTATAAAAGTATAGGAACTCTTCATCCACTGAATTGGTGTTGAGCATTACCCACATGAAAATAAGGTCACAAGATCAAGAAATCTTGGAACTTCATGACACTAAAGGGGTTCAAATATTGCCAGTTAGGAATGGGCAAACAAGAAATTACATAGAGTGTCAGACATCAGCAGCAGTGTCATGATCTTCTGGCAGTTCATTTATGTTAAACTGCTTCGATGTTTTCTCAAAGAGACTGCTAATCTCTGTGGACTAAAGATATATCAGTGTTGCAGATTACATTTGCTGCTGGTACACTCTTCTCTGTTAATATTTGCTAGTTACCAGGTATTCATGGAATAATAAACATAAAACATACTAAAATCCCAGGCTGAAATGGGCTTTTTTTAGTGCAACAGTCATAATGAGATGTTCCATACATTAATATATCAAAATCAGGATTTAACAATCTTCTTGCTGGGAAAACTTCCAGTACTCAATGACAATTACCTAGTAAGTATTTAACTGTTGGTTGCTTCTTCAGAAACACTAGGCAAGGAAGTTTTTAAACAGAGAGAGAAGGTGTGACTGCTTCAATTATTTAAATGAAAAACAAGGTGGAATCCATCTGAAGAAGGAAGGAACTTCTCCACATTACTTTATATAGTAAGTGGCACAGTTTTCTTTCCAGCAATGCCTTTGAAAATAAGGTTGAGTATGGTCAAGCAGTACAGGCCTTTTCTCCAGTGTCTGCACATAATGACATAATGAAATACATACCATAGGCATATCACAGTAACATCTTTTATCATTTACACAGGGTAGCAAGATGAAAAATTCCTTGTTCTTGATATCTTCCCTTATCCATGCGAGAACTAAAGACGATGTGTTCCCTAAAATAAAATAAGGAAGATATTAACAGCCTGCCAAGAATATACAGTATTCATTATTAAAACCTGATGATCATGCCTTAACACTCCTAAAACATACTTCTGAAGAAAAGAGGATGAAAGGTATTTTGGACATCTTTCTTCCAGATTTGAAAAACAGACTGAAGCAGTGGTGCAGTAAAATAGGTCTAGGACAGTGAAGAAATTGGAGAGAGATAGATGAAAAAAGAATGCCTTCCACAGACTAGAAGCAGAAACTTCTTATCAGTGGAAATGACCTGAAGGAGCAATGGGGTTATTAATATAGTACCAAAACAGTGTTAAAGATAGGGACTGTTCAGCTTAGATCTCATGACTTGAAAAAAAGGTCTCTCCAGAGTAGTGAGAAACTCTTCCAATGATGGATAATGGATGATATCACAAGAAGATAGTGGCGGCATCCAACTCAGCTCAGAACAAAGAAGAACTAAGCATATAAGACAACTTAGTTTGGGGGAAATAATATGATATATTCTCTGTAAATATTGAAAACTTACAACACAGAATTGGAGTTATATTAATGAATGTCTGTCTATACTTTCCATCCTTTATAACACCCATGGGATTTTTGAATTGAGAGTTCTTTAAAGCAAAGGCCTCTCCTTTCTTATGGTATCTGTAAGATTCATGAGGAAACAAAACAAAATAACTAAATGCAAAATGTGTGGTTGCTGTGCTTGTAGCTAAGGACTGCACAAAGTCAATGACTCATAAGTTTTCATCTAGAGTTAGAAAAATAGCCTAAAATCATTCCTCTACAAAAAAATATTTTAACTCAAATTTCTTTTACATAGATAGGTCTCCTGATTATTTTCCTGTTAAGCTAGGAATTAAAAAAGAAATTCCTTATATTTATTCAAATTTGTTTGAAATCTCTCATATAGCTCAGCTTTAGAATATCGCCAAAAAAAAAGAAAAACTTCTGTTTGTTAACTAATTTATCTTTTTTATTTCAGTGGTGTCTAGTGCTGGCTGCACCAGCTTCATTTTCACCACACTGCACTGACAGACTGTACCTGAAAAGTAATTTATCTTCAAGTTAATCAATAGGAAAGAATGAAAGGAGTCAAGAAATATATATTCCCATTAAAAAAATTCTGTAGGGTGCAGATCTGGGCACATTGCACAGCTGGATATCTCAGACACTGGCACCAATTTAATATTGCTGAGAACTTGGCACTTTTATTTTCAGTTAACAAATAAACATGAGCAAAACAAGCACACCTACACTCTTTGAAATGTCCTATATGAGAACACTAATTTTGCTGAAACCTACTGAATCACAGATGCAACTGCTACACTTCAAAAAAGATATTGAGACAAACAAAATACAACGGCTGAATTTCCTAGCTCTTTCATCTATTTGTTATTGAGTTGTGAGACATCTCCTGTTAGTCTGATACCACAGTCTAATAGTCTGCAGTAAAACTAGTCTCTAAAATCAGTTGCCACACTTGCTGGAGATGGCACTGGTCCTTGACAATGTGAATGTTCTCTGATCAATAAAGTTAACTTTACCAATAGAATCACTTCTTGTTCAGTGACTGTGCTAAAAAAATATAGGCTGTTGACAAAGACACTGAACAGGAAGGGTCCCAGTGTAGACTCCCATAGTATTCCGCTTGTCAAAGATGCTGAGTATGACCCATTAACCACTATCTTCTGGGCCCAGTTATCCACCCAGTTTTTTACCAACGTAGTTGTCTAGTCCTCCAGACTGTAATAGCTCAGCTAAAGACAACATAAATCTCAGAAGGCAAAGTCTCATATGATTTGTCTTTAGTAAATACATGCTGACTGTTCCCAGGCCCTTTTCCCTTTCTCATGTGCCCTGAAATTACCTCCAAGAGGACTTGCTCCATGGTGTTCCCAAGAGTTGAAGGGAGCCTGATGGCCTACAGATTCCCAGATCATCCTTTTGGCCTTTTTTTGAAGATGTGAGCAACATTTGCCTTCCTCTGTACATTAAGTCCCAGGATCTCCACAATCTCACAAGGATATAGACAGCAATCTTGCCAGAACATTAGTTAGTTCGCTCCGCAGTTTTACCCACCCTGGGTTGCCTATAGAAGCTGAGACTGTGCTAGAAATAAAACAGCAACTGAACAGCAGCAGACTGAATAGATAGAAGAGCAACAGAATATTAGTACTACACAGGATTATATTACCAAACCCATTAGAATTACATGTCATATAATTGACTAATTTTCACATTTGTCAGAAGAATCCTAGAAAAACTCATTGGGAAAATGATAGCAATGTGAGTCACAATTCTCTTTCATGATAACAAATCAGGCAAGTAGGTATGTTTGACATTTGCTGCCTTCTAATTTCAGAACAAACTGCCAGAAGCAGAAAAAATATTAAACTAAAAATTAAACTTTCCTTCAGTCACCAGGATATTAAATCACTCACTGGTATAGAAATTCTATGTTCTTGAAAATGCAAGTGTTCTTAGACAGTAGTAACATATGGCTTGTCCAAATACTACCAATAGATATGAGAGAGATCACAGAATCATAAAATCATAGAATGGCTTAGGCTGCAAGGGACCTTAAAGATGATATAGTTCCAGCACACCTGTTGTGGGCAAGGACAGCTTCTACTAGATCAAGTTGCTCAATTATCCATCCAAAATGGCCTTGAACAATTCAGGGATGAGGCATCCACAAGTGCTCTGGGCAACCTGTTCCAGTGCCTCACCCTCCCCACAGTGAAGAATTTCTTCCTATTTTCTAATCTAAACCTACTCTCTTTCAGTCTGGAGCCATTTCCCCTTGCCCTTGCCAAAAGTCCCTCTCTGACTTTCTTGTAAGCTGTCTTCAGGTACTGACAGGCTGCAATGAGATCACCACCAAGCCTTTTCTTTTCCAGGCTGAACAATTCCAGTTCTCTCAGCCTTTTCTCGCAGGAAGGATTTTCCATCCATCTAATCACCTTGGTGTCCCTCTGGACTCATTCTAACAGGTCCATGTCCTTCCTGTTCTGGGGACCCCAGAGCTGAATGCAGCACTCAAGGTGGGGTCTCACCAGAGCGGAGTAGAGGAGAAGAATCCTGTCCCTCACCCTGCTGGCCATGCTGCTTTTGGTGGATCCCAGGACACAGTTGGCTTTCTAGGCTGGAAGCTCCCATCTCTGGCTCACATTAAGCCTCATATTCACCAGTAGCCCCAAATCTTTCTCAGCAGGGCTGCTCTGGATCTGTTCATCCCCCAGCCTGTGTTGATACCAGGGGTTGCCCTGACCCAGGTGCAGCACCTTGCACTTGCTCTCATTAAGCCTCATGAGATTCCCATGGGCCCACTTCTTGAGCTTGTCCAGATCCCTCTGGATGGCACACCATCCTTCAGGCATGTCAACTTCACTGCTCAGCTTGGTGTCATCTGCAAATTTGCTAAGGCTGTGCTCAATCCCTTCATCTGTCTCATTAATGAAGATATTAAATAACCCTAAATCAGAATCACAGATTCAATGTAGTTGGAAAAGACCTCTGAGATCATCAGATCTAACCTATGACTGAACACTACCATGTCAACTAGATCATGGCACTAAGTGCCATATCCAGTCTTTCCTTAAATGCCTCAGGGACACTGACTGCAAACTTCTGTGGGCAGCCCATTCCAGAGTCTAATCATCCCATCTGTGAAGAAATTCTTCTTAATGTCCAACATAAACCTCAGCTGGCACAGCTTAAAATTGTATCCTCTTGTCCTGTCAGTAATTTTCTGGGAGAAGAGACCAGCCCTCACCTGGCTAGACCTCCTTTCAAGTAGTTGTAGGGAATGATAAGGTCACCACCGAGCCTCCTTTTCTCCAGGCTAAACAACCCCAGCTCCCTTAGCCACTGCTCATAAGACTTGTGCTCCAGATCCTTCACCAGCTCCATTGCCCTTCTCTGGACTCGCTCCAGCACCTCAATATCCTGTCAGGATTGAGGAGCCCAGAACAGGACACAGAACTCAGGATGTGGCCTCACCAGTGCCAAGTATAGAGGGAAGATCGCTGCCCAGGTCCTGCTGGCCAAAATATTTCTGATAAAGGCCAAGGTTGTGTGGTGATGCATTTCCCCGCTCCTTTCTTTTCCAGGCCACACTGAAATGTGAGAAATTCTCATTAGGCCTCTACCTTGATGGACAGCACCTGGGCTCAGCTCTTTCTGAGCTTATCAAAAACCTTGTCTGCTCCCACAAACAGCTGTTTATAACAATCCCTTGTTTTCTTTAACATCTCTATTCTCACATTTTCAAAGACAGTGCCGACCCAAACTGTGTCCAGGATGAAATATTGTTATGACTAAAGCCATTCTCTTGCGACTCTATAAACTGTGGTCCGAAATGAGACCCTTTGAGCTCTTCTGGACCGCAGCGGGCTGTGACCAGCAACCTCCCCTGCGTGGGGCCTCTCTGAGACAGCGAACTCTCACGTCTGCTGTACCTGCAGGATTGCCGAATGAGTCCTGGGCTGATGCCCTCACTACTCATGGCCGACCCTTCGCCCCTTGGGGAGATGCAAAAGCATCTGAAGGAAGTATTTCACTGACCTCTGAGGGGAATTTTTCACAGGTACCTTATTGCACTGACTCTTTGTGTAGATGCACCTGTACATATGCTATAGCAAATTTGGGAGAAATGCTGGTCTCTTAGATGTTTAAGTGCCTTAGATATCTCAGTAAATTAGGCCTGTAAGAAAGGTTAAGCCATAAGTTATAAGCTAAGTTAAATGCTGCTGTGTTCTTCTGTTAAGTTGCTAAGTTTGACTTTGAAGTTGTAAATTAGGTTAAATGTTGTTAAGTGTTATTCCTCTGTTAAATTGTTACATTATAAGTTAAGCGTTGTTCCTTTGTTAAATTGTTAAGTTTAAGGTATAAGTTAAGGTATAAGATAAGTTAAAGTACTGTTAAGTTTGAGTGCTGTTAATATTTTAGGTCGTATTGTTTTTTATCTGTGCTCTCACTGTCCTTTTGTCACACACACACACAAATACACACACACACACACACTACCCCCTAGATAGTTCTCAGTTCATTTCTGTTTTGATTGCCTGGATTTTGGTTTTAGTTCTGTTGTTGCTTGTTTTCCCTTGGTCTGCCTTAACTGTCCTGTAAGTAGTAGGGTGAATCTTGTGTGAAGAACCAATTTAACTCTGATTATTGTCTCAACATTGTTTGACTAGAGGTATGTGGGGGAGGGGCTGCACATGTGCCACTTGCAGGAGGCAACTTGGAGAAGGTGGAGGCTGTCTCTGAGGAGACTTTGCCTGACCACCATTTCACCTCTCCTATGGAATAGGCAGTCAGGATAGGAGGGGGCTGCCAAGTGTCCTCTGGGAAGTCTCTCCAATCTGGTGGCAAAATGTCCCCACCAATGGACTGCCATCGAACCTTTGGATGGCCAGTGGTCTCCTGCCAGTGAGCAGACCTTGGGAGGGCCAGGGGTTATAAAAGCAACTGCGTCACAAGTTCTAGAGAGTACTCTTCAGTTCTCCCCAGAGATCTCTCTGGCGTTCTCTCAGTGCTCTCTTCAGTGTGTTCTCTTCAGTTAGTTCTCTCTGGCTTACTTGTCCTCTCCCTCCTGCTGGATGCTTGGATGAACACCTGGCTTGCTACCAACCACCTCTGAACCTCAAGTCTAGCCTGTGTCCTGCCCTCCCTGCGTTCCTTCTCGGCACCTCCACCTGCTTCATCCCTGCCTGCCTCATCCCCACCCGAGCCACCTGCTTTCCAGCCTGCTTTGTTGATCCAGCCTGCTGCCACGATCACACCACGACCCTGTCCAGGCTTCTGTACCTCCCACCCAAGCACTGACTCACCTCGTGTCCGGCCATCTGGGAGCCCTGTCGTTAGAACTGCACTGCCCTGAGAGCTGGGCAGGCTCCCCGGACAGGGAGCGAGCACAGCCCACCTGCTGGTGGGACACCGATGGCACATCCTGAAGTCCTGGTGGTAACGCCCACTTTCTCTCTGTCTCCCCTCTCTCTTTAGCCATTCTTTTTCCTCTTCCTTCCTTCTTTCCTTCCTGTTCTCTTCTTCTTTAGTAAAAGAATGCATTTTTCTTGTTTCAATAAACGGTTCTCAGACATAATATTTGCCTTGTTTGGCTTGATTGCCTCACAGATCATTCGTGTCAAAAGAACACTCCACGTTTCCCCACAGTGGAATGCTACACCTTGCCAACAAACTTCGTGGTGCTGTTGCTTAATATTAAATATGGGGTTTTTTACTGATACCCTTGCTGCTGATTTTTTAAGCAACCACAAACACAGGTTTGTAACAGGTTGCCATTTTCCTTCTTGGCCACCTGGGCACATGCTGGGTCATGTTCAGCAGGCTGTTGACCAGCACTCCCAGGGCCTTTTTGACTGGGCTATTTCCCAGCCACTCTGCCCCTAGACTGTAGCATTTCGTGGGGTTGTTGTGATCAAAGTGCAGGACCAGGCACTTGGTCTTGAACCTCATGCTGTTGGCCTTGGGCCATTAATCCAATCCGTCCAGATCCCTCCGCAGAGCCTTCCTACTCTTCAGCAAAATGATGCTCCCACCCAACTGGGTGTCCTAACAGTCCACCCATCAAATCCATTTATCTGCAATTTCGAGAGAAGGATGTTGTTGGTGACCATGCCAAAGGCTTTACAGAAGTCCAGATACCTGAATTCTGTAGTCCTTACCTTGGCCACTGATGGAGTCAGTCCATTGTTGAAGGTCACAAAGTTGGTCACGTGGGGCTTGTCCCTTGTGAAGCTGTGCTGGCTGTCTTGGATCACCTCCCTGCCCTCCATGTGCCTTAGCAGAGGTTCTAGGAGGATCTGTTCCATGATTTTCCCAGGCACAGAGGTGAAACTGACAGGTCCCAGGGTCCTCCTTTCTACTGTTTTTAAAAATGAATAGAAAGTTTCCCTTTTTCCAGTCACCTAGGACTTCACCTGGCTACCAGAACTTTTCAGATATCATGGAGACTGGCTTGGCAACTACATCAACCAATTCCCTCAGGACTCTGGGATGCATCCCAGTGGATCTCAAAGACTTACGTACGTTTAGGGTCTTCAGGTGGTCATGAGCTGATCTTTACTTACAGTGGGAAGCACCTTGCTTCCCCAGCTCCCATCCTGCTGTCCACCTACTCGAGAAGCGTGGGAAGAGAGGTGGCCTTTGAAGACTGAGGCAAAAAAGTTGTTGAGTACCTCAGCCACGTGATATTCAGATATTATCACAATATGTAACGCTAAGTGTTTGGGGTTTTTTCTCTCTTTTTTCATTTTTCCTTTTCTTTAACTATAGAAAGAAATCACAGGACAATTAATGAACACTGATCATGCTGAATAATAATCATTAGTTGATTGACTACTGAATGACTTAGCTTTTAAAGAAGAGAGGAAAAGTGCACACTACTAAAGTAAGCTACTTCCTTTGCAAAAATTTTGCTACTACATGATTGTATTTCCTTTCTTGCTAAGTCAAAGCTACAGAAAACTACCACAACACAACCAAAGTTTCAGTTCTGACTTGATCTTCACCATGTTCTGCTACCTCTTGTCAGTACAGAGTACCAGCAGTGCTTCAGCAAATTTACGCTGGAGTTACAATGAGTCAACTCAGAATTTGGTTCCAGACCTGCACTATTGACTCAGATCTTGCTAGATCAATGAATCAATAAGCTTGTCGGGACATCTAAGTGGCCAGCTTTTCTGACTCAAAAACTTGTCTTGCTGGGAGGCAGAAGGTGGGTACTCCCTAGCTCAGAGATACAAAAGAAGGGAACACTCCAAGACACAGCTTGGAGATAAGACGCTTAGCTGGGTACAGAACTAGATCACAGATCGACACCATCATATAAGTCTTAACAGCCATGTGGCCCCATTTCATTTCTTTACATAGGCAAGGATTTATTCAGCAGATTATCTTCTTGTGTAGCCTCACTATCAATCATGTGATTTAACAGCAGTTACATCTGACCTACTTTTCCACCATCACACAAAACCACTGTGATCACTACATGTGAATAGTGACTTAAATCATATGTTCAGCCTGTCCGAATTTCTTGTTTGCTGGGCTAAGCAGAATTCTTTCAAAGGTTTAGTACTCTACTCACCCCATCTTAAAAAGTAAAAAAAGTAAAAAAGCTGGGAACAAATTTTTCGGAGGAAAACATCCCCCTTCTTCTCATAGGCATGAGAGAATTTGTAAGCATACTAAAAAATTATGCACCACAAGCATTCTTTGAGTGTTAAATCTAGAAATTCTCCTGTGGCTTTCTGGTCCTCTGCCAAATATTCTTTCATTTCAGGGATGTCTCACATAGTGCAACAGGCAATGTTCTAAGCTTTGGGACCATGGACTATATGCCAGATACACCATACTACCCCAGGAGGAATTAATTCAATTTGCCTTCATTTGATTCTAATCACACATTCATCTGTTAGTTGTGGCACTGAGTACCTGCAGCTTACATTTTTAATTAACAGCACTGTTATATCTGCAACTAGGGGAATATCAAAAGTGCATTCACAATTCAGTTGAACTTTATACCCTTTTTTAATTTTACAGGACACACTGCGCCACTCAATTTTTATAGTACATGAATGGTATTTGCTACATTTGCATCTTCACCTAGATATAAGCCACAGCAGGTACATAACTTATATACCACATAAGAATAAGAATATACTGTATGAAATTTAACAAGGGCAAATGCAGGATTCTGCACCTGGAACGAGGCAACCCTGTCTGTGTGCATAGACTGGGGAACAAGAGGCTGGAGAGCAGCACTGCAGAAAGGGACCTGTATGTCCTGGTCGATGGCAAGTTGAACATGAGTGAGAAGTGCCCTGGCAGCCAGGAGGGCTAACCCTGTCCTGGGGGGCATCAGGCCCAGCATCACCAGCCAGGCAAGGGCAGGGATTGTCCTGCTCTGTTCAGCACTCAGGCGGCCTCACCTCAAGTGCTGGGGGCAGTTTTGGGCACTGCAATACTAAAAAGGCGTTAAGATGTTAGCATCCAAAGGAGGACCACAAGGATGGTGGAGAGTCTGAAGGGGAAGCTGCATGAGGACTAGCCGAGGTAACTTGGTTTGTTCAGCCTAGAGAGAAGGAGACTGAGGGAGTCCTCATTGCAGTCTACATCTTCCTTGTGAGCAGAAGGGGAGGGGCAGACACTGATCTCTACTCTGTGTTGACCAGTGAGAGGACTAGAGAGAATGGCCTCAAGCTGTGTCAGGGGAAGTTTAGGTTGGATATCAGGAAGAGGTTCTTTTGCCAGAGGGTGGTTGTGCACTGGAACAAGCTCCCCAGGGAAGTGGTCACAGCACCAAACCTGACAAAGTTCAAAAAGCATTTGGACAATGCTCTCAGGCACATGGTGTGACTTTTAGGGTATCCTACAGAGGGCCAGAAGTTGTATGTGATGATCCTGATGAGTCCCTTCCAACTCAGCATATTCTATGATTCTATGAACTTTAGCAAACCAGGATACACAAAGTAAACCTAAAGTTTCAGATAGGCCACAATACCAACTTAGTTGCAGTTGGCTACATAAAAAAAACTAAGGGTTTTGTAAAATTAATTTGAATATGACACAAAATAATAACTTCATTCCAGAAACTTCTGTGTTTCCTCAGAAGACAACCCCTTCTGAAGTAATCATTATTCCTCATTTTAAGTCTGTCCTTCAACTACTCACCTCAAATTCTGCAGCAAATAATATCTGTTGGAAGTCAGAGCAAACAGGAGGAGCTCAGACAAACACTCTCTTAAAAAGGAAGGGAAGAACAAGTTGTTCTGTTTTTATTCTACACAGAAAATGAATTTTTCTTTGTTATGTAACTCAGTAGTCTCATTGATAAAATGTAATGTGTATTCATAATACACAGCTTTTTGTTATTGAAAATGCTAAGTTTTTATTTGTAATGTAATCAACCATGGGTGATTACGTCTCAGGAGCAAATATTACTGCTGCATATTTTATGTATAAATATCTGTTACCATGGATTTTTAGTGTTGTTTCAGAATAACTTTTTTAATAAAGAACAAGGCTTAAAAGCTGTTGTTTTTAAATGAATGATGCAATACTACTCCAAACAAAACATTCCATTGTGATACTCAAACACAAAACAGTAAGAGTTCATTTCTGAATTCTGAACAACAAATAATAATGTTTGTTAAGAAGGTAAGAAAAATTACCAAGCAGTCTGGGAATTAAACTAGTGAAAATGTATTAGTGATTGAGGTCAGAAGGTCACCTTTGTGGTATCATAAACATATTTAATTTCAGTCTTTCAATTGCACTGAGTTATTCAACTACATTTTCCCCCGAGGCAAGAAACAGCATCCATGGAAATTCTGTGTGGATGCTTGGTCAAATACATCCCTGCCAGAAAATTAGTATTTCTGACTCTGCAATTGTGGAGCAGTCACATTTGCTGAGGCTTCAGGTTCGTTACCCTAAAATGCAGAGACCCAGTTGTAACCGGGCTTTAGTGCAGAGAACTGCACAGCAGCTGGACTCTGGAACCTTTAGCAATCCTATCTGAAGTCACAGTTGCCTGGTCATTGAGACTCCCTGGAGAAGAACTGGAGTTTGGAGCTGGGAAGTCCCAAGAAAGTTGCTCTGATAACATGTCCCAGAGGTCCTTAACAGCATGACCCTTCAAACACAACTGCTGTTATATAAGTATTCTACACCTTAAGGGACAATTGCTCAGTGATTAACTTAAGTGGCAACCCCCTTAAGAAAATTACTTTTGTAATTTTGTATTGAATGTGGAGGCACTCTAGTTCAACCAAACGGGCTATCTCTGGAAGACCTTTTGATCTATTCTCGTATGGCGTATCCAAAATGACACAGAAAGCTTGTATCAGAGAAAGAAATTGTGCCAAAGATACCTAAATAGTTGCTTAACACCAATAAAACTTTCCTCTCACAAATTTTTCCTCTCTAAAACGGTATAGTACTTTTCTGGGAAGGAAAAAACATTATTCTGTACCTTTCTCTCATGCATTCCTTCAAAGGCTTTTTAGCAAGTGAATGAACATGAAAATGTGTGCGCCACTACAACTTCATCAACTTAACAGATCAAAATTACCTAATTTGTGTCTAGTGTGCAAACACTGAAGTGTTTCAAACATTGAGACGGCATACTTTGTGATGCTGAATTAAATTCTATATTAATCAAAATTAAAATGCTATTTCAGCTTTTCCATGTTCTGATAAAAATTTTGTTCTGAAAATAATTCATTAAAGGATATATGGTAAATACATCATAGATGTAGACCTTCATGTTTTTTCAATAAAAAATACTAATCTTCTTTGCTCTCTGTTGCTATGCTCTTCTTCTCCCTATCAATGAGTTTAAGGTGCCTTAAGACAGATGCAAGAATTGATGGGGCAGTTTTAAGAATGATGATATTTCCCTGATGTAAGTGCATAATTTATAGAAACAACAGTATTTCTGCTGCAGTTTTGCAGCCTATAAAAAGGGAAAACTAGCTACATATTCTTCTGCTCAACAGTACCCACAAAAGTCTGAGTCAGCTCTTGGATTTCTCATGCTTGTTTATTGTATTATTCTACTTTAAAAAACCCCAAACAAATGCAATTTTCTCCTAGGATTTTAGTGTCTTCTATGGAGAGGACAAACACAGCAACATCAATCCTACATGTTCGAAATATAATCATAGATTAATAAAATTAAAGAATATTCTGTGTTGGAAGGAACCCATCAGGATCATCAAGTCTAGCGCCTGTCCATGTGCGGGACATGCCAGGAATCACGCCATACGCCTGAGAGCATTGTCCAAACACTTCTGGAACCCTCTCAGGCTTGGTATTATGATCACTTCCCTGAGGAGCCTGTTCTCATACCAGTGAGTTAAGAATCTATTCCTGATATCCAACCTAAACTTCCCCTGACTCAGCTTCATGCTCTTTTGTCAAATCCTGTCACTGATCATGAGAGTGACGAGATCAATACCTTCCCCACCGCTTCCTCTTGTGAGGATGTTAAGGACTTCTCCCCTCAGGCTCCTCTTCTTCAGGCAATAAAGACCAAGTGACCTCAGCTGCTTCTCATATGGCTTCCCCTCAAGGCCCTTCATCATTCTTGTGGCCCTTCTTTGGATGCTTCCTAATAGCCGAATATCATTCCTGTATTTTGGCACCCAAAACTGCACACAATATTCAAGGTAACGCCACACCAGCACAGAGCAGAGTGTCCCTTGCCCGGCTGGCAATGCTGTGCCTCATGCCCCTCAGGAAACAGTTGGCCCTCCTGGCTGCCAGGGATATTATATATAGTGTAATTGATAATTATATTTGAAGAAATTTTGAAGTGAGTTCAAATGGGGTCTAATAATCTGAGTCTGAAATGGTAAAGGCACTTATTTGGTTTATATTAAACCTATGTCTATGGTATAGACATGGTTTAAAAAATTATACATTTCTACTTCTGTGTAGTTTTGGGTTGGTTTGGTTTTTCCTGTTTTGCTGTATAGGTTAGATTTTTTCAGAAAAGTGTAAGTCAAAAGGCAAGATCAGTTACCATTATTATATACTCAATGCTCTGCAATATTTGAGGATGGGGGTTCTTTAATTTAAAATTTCTTCAGTTAAAAGAAAAAAAAATCAAAAAAGACAGTCTTGTGGACAGAAAAGAGACTATCATAAGCCCTTCTTTATCTTCTGACTTAGATTTCAACAAAGTAATTCAAAATCCTCTGTATTTGAAGTCAACTTCAAGAGGTATTCTTTTATATAATGTTGCTATTTGCTTAATCTACAGATTTTAAATATGATCTTGCATTGTCCTTGGTTTCTATGCAATGAGTCAGAAAGATTTTTTTTTTTCTAAAGGTAGTGTCGATCCAGAACAGCCTGACCTGTCCCTGACTGTTGGAAGTGATCTCACTCGTGTGTCTGTGGGCTGAAACAGAAAGGCAGGCTCACGGGAAAAGCTGCTTGTTATATGCAAAAATTACA
Source organism: Atrichornis clamosus (assembly GCA_013400975.1). Classification (NCBI taxonomy): domain Eukaryota; kingdom Metazoa; phylum Chordata; class Aves; order Passeriformes; family Menuridae; genus Atrichornis; species Atrichornis clamosus. The sequence continues at coordinate 45,621 of WBMZ01011704.1, read as the reverse complement.
TGGCTGCTGTTGAGTATCAAAGTCTTCTAACAATGTGTGAGTCCAAAAACTGTGTTAAAAGGATCTATGGGTGCCTCTGTCAACCTGTGATCACTACCATGGTTCCTGGTACCCATTTGCTAAGGCAGCTATTTGTGTTTTGGGCATACAGGTCTTCATCAGAAGCCTTCTGGCAGCTCTGTTTCCTCATACTCATGCTCAGAGAGGTGGTAGAAATGTCTTATAATAAGAAAGAATCATCAGTAAGAGAACGTATTTCAGAAACTCAGCTGGGTCGTGTAGAAATCATGAGAAGCTACAAGCATTTAAAAATTGGCAGGAAAAACAAGGAGAAAACAACAGTGTTGGAGAAAGACTAGATGACACTGATCTTGAGATGACCTCAAGAGCTTGCCAGATTCCCAGATTTATTAGAACTGTGGTACCTCTCCATGGCGTGCAGTGTATCAGTCAGCCAACACAGATGCTCTGGTGAGGAAATACACTGCCAGTATACCTGCAGTGATATTTAAGGCTTTGATGTCTTGCTTCATGTGCCTGATGTGAGCTCACAGACTTTATACTGAAAAAACTGTGATTGTCATTGATATGATCTTAAACTAAATAGCAGCATCTAAACCCAGTATTTTCTGTGGCTGAACAGCAGCTAGGTCAGTAAATCAAATATTCAAACAAGTGACTGTTGCTGCTAGAAAAGAAGATTACAGGTGGCTCACAGGCCAATTGGAAAGATATATATGGAGGTGTGAAGCAGTAACTTAATCCTAACTTTTCTTCTAATCCCTAGTATATTATGTAACATAAAAAATATGTTTTAAAATAGAGAGACGGTAAGACACAAAACAGTAACTTAGCAAATTGAGCAACAACTGCAGGCAGCATATATTTATTTTAACTTTAATTATGATAGTAGGAAGTGAATGGAAAGCCTCAGAGAATTCCAGAGTGATTGATTATCTATTTAATAGCTAAAAGAAACATCTATTAGCCATGTATACATAATTATTGTATGTCAGTTGATAACTAACAGAAGATCAATTACAATAATTTTATATTAATGAGAACTGCACACAATATTCAATGTGAGGCTGCCCCAGTGCAGAGCAGAGTGGGACAATCCCCTCCCTCGCCCGGCTAGTGATGCTGTGCCTGATGCACCCCAGGACAGGGTTGGTCCTCCTGGCTGCCAGGGCACTGCTGACTTGTGTTCAACTTGCCATTGACCAGGGCCCCCAGGTCCCTTTTGGCGGTGCTGCTCTCCAGCCTCTCGTTCTCCGGTCTGTCCCTACATTCAGGGTTGCCCAATTCCAGGTGCCAATTCCAGCACTTGCCCTTGTTAAACTTCATAGAGTTGATGGCTGCCAAGCCCTCTAATTTGTTGGGGTCTCTCTGCAGGGACCCTGCAATCCACAGCTCCTCTCAATTTATTATCGTCAACAAATTTTTTTAGTATTCCTTTGAGTCCAAGTTATTTATGAAGATTTTAAACAGCACAGAACCTAAAATGGAGTCCTGAGGATCCCCACTGGTGACCAACTGCCAGATCTAATATAACCCCAGTCAATATAACTTTTAGGGTTTAACCATGAGCCAGTTGCTCACCCACAACATGATGTGTTTTTACAACTGTCTGCTGGACATTTTGTCCAGAAGGATCCTGTGAGAGACAAAATCAGAAGCTGTGTTGAAATCCAAAAATATTACATCTTTCTTTTTTCAATGTATCTACAGGGTAGCAATCATCCATATCATGGGTATGATAATTGAGAGAATTCAGTATCAGTACAATTGCAATTTCCCAATTAGACAACTATTTTTAGATATTAGACTTCCTTAGAAAGAGATATGAGCTATATCTTTTTAGAAAGAATAATGATCACTTAACAATACAATAACCAAGAAGGAAAATTAATTAGTCAATACAGTTGCAAGGCAACATATCTGTAGAAGATTTTGTTACAGAATTTCCATCCCTAGTAGTGATGAAGGTGATATTTTTCACATCTTGTCTCTTTAGGGTTGATCTTTACTGGCTTTCCTGCCTTTCCCTAAGTGCACTCAATTTCACCACCTGTTGCTTTCACAATGTGCAGCTCAACATTACCAACACATTAAAGAGAAGAATTATACCTTAAAACATAATAATGAAAAGTATTAATATGTATCTTTATACCTTTTATTTTCAACCTATGCATGATAATCCTTAGAAGAATAATGCAGAAATTACTGGTTCTAGGACAATATATTGAAAGTTCAGGAAATGGGAGAGTTTAACTGAGTCCAAATCACTCTTCCTCCACTTTTGTGTTGGATGAGAGGGATGAAGGAGAAGGCAGGGGGAGAAGCAGGAAAAAAAAAGAAAAAGGAAACGAAAAAAGAAAGAAAAATAAAAATAAAAAAAGAAAAAGGAAAAAGGAAAAGATTAAAGAGAAAAAAAGAAAAATTTTGTTTTTCCAAAAGCAGTCTAGAACTGTTTGTAGTAATAAAAAATCAGCACTTCAAACCCCTTAAACATGCTGATACAGTTATCAGCATGGGTTTTCACTTCATGATTTTTCTGTACTTTGATTTGCTCAGCACAGAGACAGCTTAATATCACTTAATGTTTTTCCTACTGCACCTTGACATTGCTATTAACTTCTCTATTTGTCTGCTCTGTTTATAATCAGGGAGGCAGAGTGACTCAAATGAACTCTTCTTGTCTCTCATTTATATTGTTCAAATATTAATTACTTGCTAAGAAAACCACATTTACTTGTGTTCGGATGATAGAGTTTTCCTCCTTGAAGCTTCATTATTCCTATACATATTAATAATACTTCTGGTTTTACTCCTTTTTATCATGCAGAAGAAATAAAAAGGGGAAATTGTTCATCCCACATGACACTTTGATATCAGCTTTATTTAATGTAAAAATCTTTCAGGTGGATCCAGTCACACCAGCTTGCTCATTAGTCTGTTGAAAAACTCTAGAAATACAAGCCAAAGAACTTGGAAATTAGGCACCCCATGGAGTGTTAGTAATTCTCGTGGCCTTATAAATATTGATAATTACAAAACCTTTTAGGAAAGGCATCTCTGTTGCAAGAAATACCATGGGGAGTACTGAAGGAGATTTTCCCCGTTAAAAAACCAAAAAGACAAACCAAACCAAACAAACAAACCAAACCAAAACAACCAACCAAATAAACAATAAAAAAGAATCCTACCTCTCTGTGAAATCAAGGAATTTCACTGAATAGCTCACTGATTCCTTCAGGGCAAAAGAAAAATTGCAGAAATGTGTCAGGCAGAGATGGGTATTGGATGATACAGAAAATTAAAGACTATACTTATAACTATAACTGTCTTTCAAAGTGAAAAGGAAAATGCAGATTTTCATGAAGAAATTTAGCTGATCCCAACTATAACTGGGAATCAATGACAGGAGTTATACCAGGTAACATTTTAGTCCCCTATAGTCACATTTCCAGCTTTGATGATGTACCCATGGATGCTTTTGAACTTTCATAGTAAAACTAGTACTAGGACACTGTGTCAGAATAGTAGTGAGAAGACTCTTGGTATAACACTGATTTTTAGATAATTATGATTCAATTTATTGCTAATACAGCATCTAAATATTGTCAATGCTGTATACAAGAAGGTCTAAAGGATTATAATATATTCAGGTTTTGTGAACAGGTTTACAGTCTTTGGCCTTACAGAATGTAGATTTATAAAGCATGAAAGTAAGTAAGGAGCTAATTTAGTTCTTTATTTATATATGTGGCCGGACCATAGCACTTTTACTCACCCTACAAAAGTGAGTATTTCCTGGTTTCAGACTGGATATTCCCTGCAGTCACCCCTGCCAGGGACAGGGGATCCACGTGGAGGCTGCCTGCTACCTTCGGAGACCACTTATCCCAGGTGGCCCAGTCTCCAGCAGCATTTTTTTGCCCTCTTGCAGGCTGATGTGTACTGAAGTCAATCGCAATCATCATAGCTCCCCCACCTCTGGAATGCGTTCATTTTGTGAGCATCCCGAGGACAGTTCTTTCTGCAATTCCCACCTGGTGCTTAGGACAAACTACATTGCCCATCAGAGACAACTGCAAGGGAGAAGGGGGATGGCGGGGCATGGTGGGGAGAGGATGCACACAAAGACACAACTATCTTTTGTTCTTACCCCAGATCAGAGTGCCAGGGGCTCCCCTGTGTCTGTCAGGGCAGGCCCTGCAGTCAGGCAGGACCTATGCCAGCACCCTAACCCGGGGAGTCAGGAAGCACTGGGTCAGGCACTGGGTCCAGCACTGGGTCAGACCCAGCTCCAGGCACTGGGCACCTCCATGGGGATGGACACAAGCTGAGGCCAGGCTGGGACATGCGCCTGTGTGTGGCCAGGGTAGGGCTGGGACCACCATGGGGCTGCACTGGGCTTTGAGCAGGGTAGGGAAGAGCCCCAGAGGAGTCTCAACAGGGACAGTCTGGAATGCTGGTGTCTTCCAGGCCATGATAGGACGTAGGTGAATCAGTCTACTTGGATTCTCAAAACAACTCAAGTTCCGTATTTGCTTTTGTACCAGGTGCCAATGCTCAGGTTCTGGCCAGGCGGGGCTGCCCCGGCCGGGCCCAGGCGGTGCCCGCGGCTCCAGCGGCCCCAGCGCAGGGCCCGGCTGAGCCCCTCAGCCCCGGGCGGGCGGGCGAGAACCCCGGGGAAAGCCTGGGCAAGGGAGGGCAAAACGCTGCCCGGCAGCCGGGGCTGAGCGAGGGGAACCGTGCGAGAAACAGCCCTGCCAGCCCCGAGGGGAGAGCGGGAGTGGGGAGAATGTCAGGCCAGAGGTGCGCCTGTGAGAGAAACTGCTGCTTTTGCAAAGATATTAATCATCTAATTGCCGTAATCATCTAATCTAGTCTGTGAACCTCCTCAAATGAATAGTAGGGAAGTTCTAGGCATGCATAAGGTGTCTGAAATTTCTGCAAGATACCATCAAGGCTACTGAAGCAGAGCTTTTTAAAGATGTTGATATTCACATAGAAAATATGACCCTTGGGGAAACTCTACAAGTTCATCTACACTTAAAGCAAAAATATAATCAGGGGTTGCTACTTCTTGTGACAATTAAATGCATTGCTGTCACTAGAAAATAAAAGTAAATTAATGTAGAGTAACATTTATTTCACTCATAAAATAAAGAACTTGCAAAATGGTATCTCAAACACATGTGTGATTCAATTTAAACCATTTTAAAAATATGTATTTAAAGATCATTTTACTAGTAACATACCTTACTTGTTCTAAAACATAGAATTCTATTTTTGCTTTAAGTATAGCCTAATTCAATATCCTTTGCTATGAAAAAATAACTTGTAGAAAGAATTGAAATGAGTATTCCAAGGCTTTGAAGCATATAAGCTTAACCCCTTTTAAAGCCAGTAGTATGCTGTCCTTGGAGAACTACACTTTCATTTCATGCATTTCTAAATGAAGCACAGCTCCACACTACTTATTAGTTCAAATGGAAGTTCCATGAGAGTTATATTTCACTAAAAACATTTACTGCAACACCAATTAAGTTGTGTTTTTTTAGAAGGAGAATGATCTCAGTATTAACAAGAAAAGGCAATTTAAAGTTAAAACTACTAAGAAATTTGATGTATTTCACTATGAGTAGTTGCTATGAGTTTCTAAACAAAGATGTTACACAACTGTCTTCTAAAAATAATTCTGGGGCCAGGTAATGGGGGCCCCTGGGTTTTCCCAAAGTTTCTTAGGTTCTCCTTAATTCTCCTTAATCTCCTTAATTCCCTCCACAGCCTCTCTCTTGTAGGGTCCCTTAATTTTTTTTTTAGTCTCCCATGTTATGGGACTGAGTTGAGAATATTTTGATTGAATATTTGAGTCATTAAGCATTAACAGTCCAGTCTCTCACATGAGTAGTGTTTTCAGTTTGCACTGGTTCATTCTCATGTGCTGTTGCCATTGTTGGTACCACCATCAAGATGATCAGGACACTTCTGGTCATGTTTAGACTTGAGGATCTGCAGGCTGTTCGTAGAGTTCAGCTTTCTATTTCCTAGAAAACACAAAAAATATTCAAGGTTCATTCTGATGTTTAGAAAAAGGCGCTGGTCACATTCTGTCTCTTCTGCTTAGCAAAAAGTTGGTTAGAGCTCTGACGCTTATGCTGACAGCTGCGTTAATTTGTCTCAAATTCATGCAAAGGGCTACATAAATTCCCACCTTACCCTCCTCTCCCTAGCTGGGTATAGTCTCAGCATGCCCCAAAAAGTCCAGGTGAGCTGGGCCAGGCATGGCCACAGCCTTGTGACGTGCAGGAGAGGCAACAGCAATGAGGCAGGTTTTGAGGCAGTGTTGGTTATCAGGGCAGCAGATTGGAAAAGTGAGGTGCGGTCACAGCCTAGCTCAGTTCAAGAAAAAATCTGAGCACCTGAGCTTCCATACAGATCCCATGAGATGGGGGCAAGCCTATTTTTCTCATAGCTCTTGCCCAGAAGTCAGACACAGGGTCTGACAACTGCACCAGGCCAGAGCTCGCCTGAAGCGTAAGTGGCTAAATCCAAAGTAGAGAATGGCAGCAGAGTCTGTCAGCACTGCCATTAACTTTGCTGGGAAGATGGAAAAAGGAAATGTAGTCCGTGAGAGAGTTTCCCAAATGTCACACAGGAGAGCAATAACAGACATAGGTATCCTGTGTCCTATACTGCCTATAGTACTGTGGTCTGTGGCGAAGCTGGTTTATGCTTCAACATATGAGACAAAAAAAAATCTAGTTATGAAGGAAACCATATTTGGAGATGTAGTTAATAAAGTTGATCACTCACTCCAGGAAACTTAATACATAAAAGCAAAATAATTCAACATAAGATAGCAGAAAATACAGTTTTCCAGAATTATTACTGAAGAAATTCCTATGGTTATGCTTTTAAAAACCTGGTAAAGTTATAGCTCCTGTGGAATTGCTATTTTCTGAGAATGAAGTTGCATCTCAAATAAAAATCCTAGCTGGTAACATGTTTTTTAAAAAGAAAATGGTTTTGTTGTTAATGCATGCAAAGATAGAAGACATTTCCCATGTGAGATCAGCACTAATAAGCATTCAGCTCCCAGATGGGATCAAACCAGGAATATAAGCTTTAAACAAAAACATTATATTTTATTTTACATTTTCATTTGCCACTGGAAGAAATCTTTTCTTATATTCTCTATATGCATAAAATTCTGAAAGGAAATGGTAGGGATTCACTAGAACAATGCCGTAATTTTACCTTCAGAGAAGTAATTTACTGTAATGATGTTATCTAGGTCCTTCCCTCACCTACACCACCACGACTGAGGAATGAATCACTATAAAGCTCAACGTACTACCCAGTAATTCAGACTTAACGTGTTGAGTGAAAGACTGAAGGTCAACAGCTACGACAGTATATAGGCATAAATTATTACTCCATAAATTCACATCTAAGAGAATCTTATTGTATGGCATAGGACTAGGGACATGGAAATAAAAATACCTTTATTGGCATAAATTAGAATGACCACATTTCTCATAAGTGAATGAAGAATTCTGACCTTTTAAAACCTCTATGAGAGCATAGTGAAGCATTTTTTGCTCTAAATTATGATGACATGGCTCTGGATTAACTTCAGAGATACCCTGATGGAGCAGCCCAGTGCTCAGTATAAATTCTACACTCTTAGCATTATATGAAGAAAAAAAAAGACCAGGATAAAATATTTGGAACTGTTTGAAATAACTGCTGCCTACATACCAATTGGCATGTTTGGCCTTTTCCTAGAACTTACGCTGTTATAAAAATAGTATGATTAAAATTCCTTGACTTGTGTAAAGAGATTTAATTCAATAATTTCAATTCATTTCACTATTTCTTGTGTCCATTTAAATCATATATATGAAATAGAATAATCTGTTGCAGTTTTATGTCTATTTAAGGGGTTTGTGAGGGTTGTGGCCTTTCTTTTTTCTGTTCCACTCCCTAGTGTTTATATGTCAACAGGACTTGATTGTATTCACATGTTTTTAACTGATCTGCACTGAAAGCTGTTTGATAATAAAAAACCTTATGCACCAACTTGGCTTTGACAAGTAGGGTTAACACTCCTTTTCTTTGAAGAAGGAGCAGAACATTCGTGACAAAAGGTTGGTCTTTAGCAAGGAATGATGCTTCAGTATTGACTGCATCCGTGTTGAAAATGGCTGAAAAGTGCAAGTGTCTGCTGCCTTAGTATCCTAGACAGAGAAGAAACACTATGTATGAGAGGGGAGACAAGTATATTCAGTGTTCATCTTACTATGGGCTTCTGAATATAGTCTACAGCATTCAAGTGGAGCCACTATCTGAAAAAGAAGTCAGACCCAAGGCCTGAGTACTGGCAGACCTATGAACTTCTGTTATCAAACAATGTGGTGGTCTTAGGCCTGGACTTGTTAGAGCCTTGCTTTACATTTCTAATACTATAACAGTAGCATGAAACGTGGACCTTCAAAAAGTGACTAAAATCTGTAATTGTTCCTCTGATAATGAATCATCAGACCAACAGGCTAAGATGGTTACAAATATAAAATACACTGAAACATGCACCACTAGAAGAATCTTGGCCCCCTGGTAATTATTGAGCAGTATTCAGCACTATATCCAGACACCCAAGTTTAGATACTGAAAGGAATAAGGGAGTGTCTTTACATACAAACTGCTGGTAAGATAAGACCTGGGTCTGCTAGNATAAGACTTGAGTCTGCTGATAAGACAAGACCAATAATGAGAGATAAAAGAAACAATGGGAAGGATTTCCATAGGAATTCCACTGATTGACTTGTTCAAGACTGTGTTAATAAACTGCAAGAACAGAGACATAATAAAAAGAAAGGGGGGAATGTATAATAGAAAATACTCCAGGATTCTGCATTAGGCATTCCAGGAAGTCTGTACCTCTTGAGTGACTCAGCCAATGGGGAAAGGGAGAGGGAACTTGCGGCTGGGAAATTAGGATTAAAAAAGGCAGCGTCCTCTATCAATTCAAGAGAGACCCCATGGGAAATGCTCATGACCTCTCTCTTTATTTATGAATAAAGTTACAGGACTCCTCTGTCTCCTTTTTGGACATAAACCTCTGGTGTTTGTGGATTAATTTTCCTGACAGGTACATACAACATAAGTTTTAGCAGGTCAGCTGCCTGTTAAGGATTCAGATCCTGTCAACAGTGGACTATGCGGAACTGCTTATCTCTCCCTAACTTAGATGTCTGTATTTGAATAGTTCTCTTTACTTCCTTGTCTGCACTGTAGACACATAAACATATATGATTGAATTTTGAATAGAATCCCAGCTACCATGTTTTTGTCAATATTGACCACCATCTTCAAAAAAGACAAAATGAATTGAGATATCTCCCAGGCAGAGTAGGCTACGGAGCAGAGCAGATATTGAACAACTCTAGGTTTAAAATATGACAGAAGTTTATCTATTTTGTGTGAACCAAAACTTTTTCCTGAACATTTACTCAGGTGGTTTCATTTTATTGACCTAAGTGAGAGACTATTAAGTACAAGAAGAACTTATATTTTCTATTGTGTAGCAATGCTTAAACTAAAAAATATCCTTCTGTAATTTTTGACTTATAAGGTATTTAAAGTGTTCCCTACATAAGAAATATTACCCCCAAAAAACTCATATCAATGATGCTGAGAATATTCTTTAAATATGAGTACACAAAATTATAGTTTAACTCTGTAACAATTTGCAGGTAACTCTGCAACTTTGCAGCTTTTCTCTTTGAGACAATGAAGGATCTATGTAGCTGCCTGACATATTTCTCATGGGACATATTTTGACTTTATCATCTAATTAGATTAAAATGTTATATCCCTCACCATTCATGTATGAGGCTTCATCAGGAGACTTTTGTAAAGCAGTGCAGTAATTTAAAAACACAGGTTTCAAAATACACAGTAGGACAAGAGATTATATTCCTCAGACACAGAACATGGAATGTCTCTGATACATTTAATTTTTGACTTTTTGACTTTTGCTTAGTGACATTCAACAACACACAAATCTTTCCAGAGGTCCTGTCTGTTTGTGCATAAGGGGACGTGTGTAACCATCTGAAACTATCCCAATATTATATTGTGCAATTTTAACAGAAGAATATTCATCTACCCAGTAGCTCTTCTGGAACATTTAATGATCTGCTGTAACACAAATTTCCTGTGCAGCTTTGTGCAAGGAAGTTGTCTCTATGCTCCAATGTGCTACCTGTAAAATGGAAATAATATTTCTTTCCAGGGGAGTAATTATGAGGCACCAAAACTGTGAGGCTTGCACTGAGGATATTTTTTCATCTGTGCTCTATAGCTACCTGACACTTCACAGCACAGAACACACTTTACAGGGAAAAAAAAAGAAGTTATGATGCACAGATAGCTTTAGTTCTCATCTTTAGAGTGGTTAATTTCATCCTCTCAATATCCATTTATGACAGATTTTTAATGCAATTTCTCAAGTTTGATAACATATTAAAGAAAATAAAAAAACCACAGACTTTGGTCTCAGTTGTCATCAAGGTTAAGAATTTAAATGCAACAATGCAGACTTTTGTGATGCAAAATCTTAATACCTCCAAGCACTGAAAGACTTTTTGAGCAGTTGACTTTTGAAGGGAGTACAAGAGGAATGCTTTTAAAATAGAATTTCACAGGTATTTCCTAGACAACAAAATAATATGAAAATGTATTCCAGATACTAGAATAGCACACAAGGATAGACTCAAATCTCCAAACACATTTCACATTCAAGACTGCAAATAGACATACTGCAGCTGTCTATGCTAAAAGCCACTTAGGAATGACGATAGAAAGGTATATTGTAAGATAATTAATTCCTGGTGAATATTGCTAGGCTGTTTCTTGTTGTCATACCAACCCACACATCTTCTTGACTTCTGCACATCAAGTCACACAACCACTTTTTCCTTTCACATCATCTGAAGTTCCCTTTTCTTGCTCCTCATCCTGTGTCTGCCACTGGCATCCTATGGATTTCCTATGATTCTGCCTTCTTTCTCTTTATCTTTGCTTCTAGCTCTTGCATTTATTATTTTATTCTCTTCCCACCCCCACATTTGAGATGAGTTTATTTTTTGATGTTTCTCCAACATAGTCTGTTGACACAACCAAAAGCTAGAGCTGAACTTTGAATAAGTAGAGGGGAAGTTTTCCTTGTTTCTTATGTTCCTGAAATGTTTACTTTCTCCGTAAATCTGAAGCTTCTGTTTAGACAGACCAAATTCTGAGAAATGTGATAGTCCGTGTACTCACTTGATACTTAATTTATCTAAGCAATTGCAAATGATATTTTATAATGAAAAATATTAAACAGGCTTTGCAACAGACATTATTTGCTGCACGGTCTTCTATGATAAAGCAGTATGCAATATGCATTTACAACTTTACTTTAGGAAATTATTCACTCTTTGGCAAGAGGGAGTAGGAGTGTGACCTTGCTGAAGACTGAGTACTCAGATTATAAGCACGTGTTTTTGAATGAAACTCCCAGAACTGCATGTAGGAAAAAACAGCTTAAAAACTACTTTTGTTTTGAAAGAGAGGGAAGCAAAACCAACCAGAAGATGCTACTGAATAAGGATAAAAAGAATAGCATCTATGCATGTGTATTCATCAACAGTTTTTGAACTTCTACCTATATTAACTCAATTTAGGTTTTAATTGTAGATCAAAAAGCAAAAACTTGAAATTTTTGCGTGGAGAAATGTTGTCAAGATTGTGATGATTCGCCAAGAAAAAGTAATTCCAGATTCCAGTGTTACATTTAATAGTATACATATATTGCTAAGAGACAGCTATTCAGTTGCTCAAAATTTATGAAAATCTCTCTGTTGATTAAAAACCTGGATAGGACTCCTTGAAAAAGCTTGTGGATAATCCATCAGAAAGTCATTCTTTGTGCCTAATAGTTTTTGCTCAGTTCCTCTAGAGTAATGAAGCTTTTTGCTGTTTGACATAGTGTTATCTTCACTCAGTCAGGTTCTAATAAAAAAATATTTTCAAGATACTCCATTCAGTCAAGACAAACTACTCTTGTCCATGCTTTCATCATAAGCAATTGATTTCTCTTTATTCCAAACTTCCTTCTAATGACTTTCATTATATCTGTTGCAGCATAGATGCATCAGGCAGTCTGTTCCTCAAGACTTTTTTCTTCTCTTTTTTCACTGCCAAACTGTCAATCCATTGGTTTTCAGGTTTGAAACTTTGCTTACTGAAGTTCATGCATCCCTGTATTTATCAGATTTACTTCTCACTCACATTTAACATCCTGGCATTATTGGTGACCTGTGTTCCCCTCAGCAAATAACAGTATCTCTCGGTGCAGGGAACCAGTGACTGCTAAGAAGATCAGTGAATAGATGATGTTTTCTCTCCTGATAGTTGAATGGGATGCTAAATTGGGTCCTGCAGGTTATGTTAGAGGACATGTTCCAAAAGGCTGATTCTCAAAACAGGGATATGATGGTTTTGTTTCTAATGTCTATATTCTTCAGGGACACTGGGAGAAAAGGGAATTGAGGCAAGAGATTTGAAGGTCTTTCTGTCTGCTGTAATGTCCTTTAAACACATCTCATTAGAACATGGTGTGGTGATTTCACTGGAATTTCTGTGTTTCCTATATACTAGAATAACATTCCATCCTCATGGAGGTCACTGTTTGAAAAACCCAATGCCATGTACCCAAATCCCCAAGATTATTTGCATTCCCAACAGACCTAGTGCTCATGAAGCCCATTTCATACCTTAGCAGAGCAGAAATAGGAGCCCGGTTTTCTGCCTATGGTAGTGATCAGATATCCTGGGGAAAACCAGCATTAGCTCTGTCTAGCAGTTTTATGTTCCCTCTCTGCTCGTTCTGAGTTTAAGCAGACATTTGTGGTACCTGCAATTTTGGAAATTTCCCCATATTATTAGGTGAAGTTACTTGGTTGAGGTAGAATTTCAGAGGCACGTAGATGACCCACATAGCAGTAATGAAAACATACCATGTATATCAGAAGGCAGAATCTATCTCCTCCCAATTTTGACCTGAGTTTCACTTAGTTTATAGTTCTGAGGCAAGTATTAAGTGAGATAGTGCAAAGAACAGATTTTTTATGGAATTCAGGAAGTGTACTTCCAGGACACACATCTTATATGAAGTGAGGCAGCGCATGCGGACAAATTTATAACAGAAATTCAATTTCCTGCCAAAATTTTGACTTCGATGGCAAAATCCAACTTACTGTACTATTTTTCTTTTCACTAAACAAAGCAAAACAACCATATGTGTTTGGGTAAATCACATTTCTATAGGGGAGTCACTTATTTAAATGTCTGCCAATGTGAGTCATATGCACAAATACACACCTGTACTCAAGTTTCAATACTTAGTGCAAACACCGATAAAAACACTTTACAGAGAGCTAATGTCTCTAGTACTTAAGGAATGATTTTGGCATAGGAAAGAAATCTGACACTCAAAGGCATCTGAGGAATTTTTTTTTCACCGAAAGGAAAGGACTTTGCACATACGGAAATGTGTTATTTAAAGGGCTATAAAACAGAAGCTCATCGGTAGCAATGATTGTGCTTGAAAACTTTGGTGGCCTTCTACAGGAGGTTGAAAACATTGGTGGTTAAGGGAACAGGAACTGATGTCACCTACCTGGACCTGTGCGTAGCATGTGACACTCTTCTTCATGACATCCTTTTCTGTTAACTGGAGAGACATGGATTATCCACTTGGTGGATAAAGAATTGGCTGGATGGTCATATTTAAAGAATTGCAGTCAAATCTCAGTGTTCAAGGGGAGAGCAAGGATGAGTGGTGTTCCTCAGAGATCAGTATTGGGACCAGCACTGTTTAACATCTATACTGTTGGCATGGACAGTGGGATTGAATGCACCCTCAGCAGGTTTGCTGACTGTCCCAAACTCTGTGGCATGATTGACATGCTGGAAGAAAGGCATGCCACCCAGAGAGACCTTGACAGGCTTCAGAGGTGGGCCTGTGTTAATCTCATGAAGTTCAAGAAGGTGAGTGCAATGTCCCGTCTGTGGATCAGGACAATCCCAAGCACAAATCCCATTCTGGGCAGAAAACAGATTGAGAGCAGCTCTGAGGAGAAAGACTTGGGTGTGTGAGATGACAGAAGGTTTAACAAGACCAGGCAATGCAGGTTATTAGACCAGAAAGGCAACCCTATCTTCGGATGCATCAAAAGAAACATTTTAACAGGTCAAGGGAGGTGATTCTTCCTCTCTATTCTCCAAGTACTGTGTTCAGCTCTGGGATCCCCAATATAAAAAGGGCATGGGTCCCTTGGAGTTAGTCCAGAGGAAAAGCATGAAGACAAACAGAGGGCTATGAGAGGGCTATGAGGGAGAGAGTTGGGGAAGTTCAGCTTGGAAAAGGCAAGGCTCTGGGGAGACCTTAAAGCAGCCTTCCAGAACCTGAAGGATGCCCAAAAGAAAGTTGGATAGGGACATTTGACAAGGGCATGTAGAGACAGAACAGGGGACAATGGCTTCAAACTGAAAGAGAGTAGGTTAAATTAGATATAATTAAGAAATTCTTTACTGTAAGGATGGTGAAGTAGTGGACAAGGTTGCCTAGAGAAGTTGTGGATGTCTCATCCCTGGAGGTGTTCAAGACCAGGTTGAGTGGGACTTTGAGCAACCTGGTCAAGTGGAAGGTGTCCCTGTCTGCAGCAGGAGGGTTGGAACTAGATGATCTTTAAGGTCCTTTCCAACATAAATCATTCTGTGATTCTATGTTTCTATGATATTAAGCCACGATATCAGACTATGAAATCCTGCTCTGTTTTGGTTTATGTCTGTAAACATAAATGTGTTCTTTCTATGTTTTTAATCAGACCTAAAATCTGTCTTTTTTTGCCATACAGCAAAAAGGACCTTTAATGCTAATCTTTTTTCAATCACAGTATTGAATTCTTTTGAGGGCATTCTCTCGTGAGATTGAATAAAGTTGTAACGCTATAAAAACGGATTCTTTTTGTAAGAAATTTAAGGATTTATAGTACAACTGCAATGGTGTGCCAGCAAGAGTGAGTTCAATCCTAATTTGCAACAATAACAATGTCAATGTGATTATCAAGGGACTATTATTCTTCTAATTTTTCTATCTATTGTAGTCAGAGATTCCGTTTTATTTGCTGCTCAGTAACTTCTTCAATCACTATTAGAAAATATGATATTATAAACTATTAATTTTGACCAGCTGAAAGAGTTTCTTTTTAACAACTTCCAATTACTCTTTATTCCACTCTCTAGCTGTAGAAGATAATGTATTAATTTCCTTTTATCCCTAGTGATAGCAAGACTTGGTTTTACAGTGCTTAACATTTAGACTGAATCACAGTAGTAAAAATGGTGGAGATCCATTAAATTGCTCAATCTATTTCCACGCAAAAATAAAATTTTTAGGAACAATATAACAGGAACAATAGAATCATAAAATAATAGAACAGTTTAAGTTAGAAGTAGCCTTTAAAGAGCATCTAGTTAAACTACCTGCTATGGCCAGGAACACCATTCACTATATCAAGTTGCTCAAAACCCCACCCAGCCTTCCTTTGAACGCTTGCAATTATGGGGCATTCACAGCTTCTCTACGGTCTCACCACCTGTACTGTAAAAAATGTTTTCCTTACATGAAATCTAAATCTACTCTCAGTTTAAAAATTGTCATCTCCCTATCTTTCCTATGTTTCAACATGTCTTCCAGAAAGATCTGTTCCATGATGTTACAGGGCATGGAGGCGAGGATGATTGGTCAATACTTCCCAGGGTTCTCCTTTTTTCCCTTCTTAGGAACAGAGGAAATGATGCATAGTTTCAAAAGTCCCATCAGGAGGTATGAGCAAGAAGTTTAACTGATTATAATACACTCATCATCAATCTTAAGTCTTTCTCTTGTACTCAATTTTGAAATGTATTTTTGAATGTCTAATTAGGGTAATATATTTAGAAGACAAACCAAAGCAATTAAATCAAGCATCTGGCTACCAAAAACCTTCAATGATCAACTTCTTCATTATGTGAACTTAATGTAGTTATATTTTGCATACTTCTTCGCTGTCCTGTAAGAATGGTATGAATTATTAGATATGATATTAATCTCTCTGAGATTTCTTTTAAATAGCCATCATGTTTCTAAATGCAGTTTTCTTCTTACTGTTAAAAGTCCCATCAGCAGAACAGCATTTGCAGCATGGATCACATACTCTGCTTGAACTTTGATGAAATCTATCTTAAGTGCAAATGCTTGTCATATAATGTAACGCAATGAGACCAGTGAAATATGACAAAAACATCCTACCCTGCCCATATTTATACTATGACATTCGGAACTGAAAATCAAGAGTGGGCTGATCTTAGCAAATAAATTGACTGATATACAAATATTTTAACGCAATCTATTTAAATAAAATAACTGTTCTTTATATTAAAAAAAACCAATGAATTATGGCCCAAAACATTGGGATATTCACTGTTTCCACCATGTTCTACATTCTACTTTTTCAACCCAAAATGTCACCACTGTTTGAAAGTATATCTGAGCTTTTTACCAGTCTTACTCATGTTTTCTGCTAGTCTATACTGTATTTGTGACCTGCCCTTGAGAACATTCCCTATTCTTCCAACCAATTAGCTGACATTCATCATACTCACAGCCAGCCTTCTCTAGTGTGGACTGACTGCGTCCACAAACCACAGGAGACAGGGCAATGACTGGGGCAGAACCATTTTGTAGGACTCTGGGTCTATTCACACACATATTGTCCTTTCAGTCATGCCAAAAAATCAAGATATGATACTTGGGACTGACTCCTAGGTAATCAGTGACAGGACTAGAGGACATAGCCTTAAACTGCACCAGGGGAAGTATAGGCAGCACATAAGGAAGAAGTTCTTTACAGAAAGGGTGATTGGGCATTGGAATAGACTGCCCAGAGAGGTGGTGGAGTCACCGTCCCTAGAGGTGTTTAAGGAAAAACTGGATGTGGCACTTAGAGCCATGGTCTAGCTGACAAGGTGGTGTTAGTCATAGGTTGAACTCAATAACCTCAAAGGTCTCTTCCAACCTAATTGATTCTGTAATTCTGTGATTGTATTCTTCCCGCACACATTCTGCATGAATATATCAGTTCTTCTTATTGTCTTTGATATCACAAGCCCCACTTGGTACTTTTTTAGGCATATTCTGACATGACTAATAAAGGTGTTTGGGAAGATTCTTGGACCCTGTCTGAGGATGTGGTATAAGTGAAAAATAATTTATTGAATGGTCCAAATCACTGTTTGATAGTGATTTCTTATAATATTCCCACGGTAACTTTAGGGTTGGTAGACAGCAAAACATATTTTTACCTGAAGGTATGATGTCAAGATTTCTGGTTTTTTTTTTTCTTTTTTTACAGCACAGCAAAAAACTTGTCATGGTGGAAGAGTGTAAGCTCTGTTAACCAAATGCTGAGGTAGAGTAGTGCCGTGTAGCTGAGTGAGATGTGCCTTTGTTCTACCAGCACTCTCTATGAGCACTTGCTGAAGCAATCCAATCCATCAAACTGCTTTTAGCTTTTGCTTAGAGATAGGAAGGGATTCCGGGTACAACTGTTCTTATAAGCAATTTGTAAATGAGTACTGCAGAGAAAAACATAGAGACTTTTATTTGCCATCTGATAATAATTTGCTGTTACTATTATACTACTGCACATAATACTATACTTCTAGGTATTACTACCATTTGCATATTTATTAATATAAAACATTCTAAAACATTCACACAGTTTCAAAATAGTACTACTTAGGAAAAAACCTATTGGAAGACAAACCAATTTTGAGATAATCTGAGATACTCTGAGAAAGCGCTATGGTTTTGAACTATATTGGTGGAAAACTGCCCTCACATATAATGTCCAATATGCTTGTATAACTGTACAGCAAGTTTATAATGTAAAACAGCTGAGTGGAATTCTAGTCTTAGCAGCGCAGTTATTTCAATTCTCTTAACATCACAGAATAAAACACCATGAATTAACTGTACTGTGAGAATTTATTTTTATTTGGACAGTTACAGAAAAGGCACAAAATTGGGCTGAGTTCCATTACAGAATTCATATCTAAATCTGCAGACACAAAGAGCAGTACATATAGATGTAGCCAAAATAAAGTGCACAAATGAAGACCTATCAATTTCAGAAGAGTTCAAATTCAAGCTTTTATGTGGTCTAGAATATCGATGTTAAGAGAACAGACAATTTAAAATGTAAAATCTATCCTCTAAGCAACAGCTATATCCTGAAATATGGTTGTCAAGATGATGTGTGGCTCTGACATGTAAACGTATGCAATAATAAATTACTAAAATTCTTAAAAACATAGTTGGCAAAACATGGGGTAAAACATGATACTTATCATTACAGTATATTGGCCATAAAGAAAGGAAAAACTGACAGATGAGTAAAATGCATACTATAACTAATTAGCATTCATGTAGAATGCTTTTGAAATTAATCATGCTGAATTCAGCTCTTTTAATGAAATTAAGAAGTTGGAAATGAAGACTGGCAGGTCATCTAGGGTGTTGTCTGCTAGCTCTTTGATTTTTTTAGAATCCAATTAATGTTTGAGTGTTTTCATAGTTTGTTAAGTGGCAATGAAGGAGTATCAAGCATGGGTATTATATAGTCATATCCTATTTTATCTGTCTGCTGAGGTTATTTCCTTTCTTGAATCCTTTCCTGTTTAAAAAAGCCAAAATTATATTTTGACTTTCCAGTCATTGGTCAGATAAGGAGTAGTGATGACTGCTTGCAAAAGAGCTGCATTTATAGTAGAGTGTGCCTGTTTAAGACTTCCTATTTTAAGTATTTTATTCCAACACAACCGGGACAGAGATATTGGGAAAAAAAAATCCAATATTTTTTATTGATTTTGATGAGTTACTAGGCAAGTTCATGCAAATCAACTGCTTTACACAATCTATACCTAAGAGTTTTCTTGTCAATTGAGGGCTTAATATTTCTACTTCCATTCAGGTGATGAGATGCAAACAATTATTGTAGAACTCAGTGATAAACTGCATTGCCACATTCTTTACACTTTGCAATTGAACAGACATTCAGAAGTTATACTGTGGTGAACAGGTAAAGAATCAGCACATTTCTATCCTTTGTTACAATATCACAAACGAGAACCAGTTGCATTACTTCATAGCCAAATAATGAGCTATTAGTAAATGTATGTTTAAAGACATGGCCATGGCATAAGATTGTTATCAGGAATTTTTCAACAAACCGGATTTGCCCTTATTCAGGGTCCTCTGTATAGATAAGTAAAATTAATGTAAAACAGGAAAAGTGATCATAGAATATGCTGATATAGAATATGCTGAGTTGGAAGGGACCCATCAGGGTTATTGAGTCCAACTCCTGGCCCTGCACAGGACACATCAAGAATCACACCATGTGCCTGAAAGCATTGTCTGACCACTTTTTGAACTCTTTAACAGGCTTGATACTCTGATTACGTCTCTGGGGAGCCTGTTCCAGTGCTCAACAACACTGAGTGAAGAACTTTATCCTAATATCCAACCTAAACCTCATCTGACTCAGCTTCAGGCCATTTTCTTGAGTCCTGTCACTGGTCACGAGAGTGAAGAGACTGGTACTTGTCCCTCCACTTCCCTTCATGAGGAAGTTGTAGACTGCAATGAGGCCTCCCCTCAGTTTCCTCTGCTTCAGGCAGAACAGACCAAGTGACCTCAGCCACTCCTCATCTGGCTTCCTGTCTAGATCCTTCACCATCCTTGTGGCTCTCCTTTGGACACTCCGTAGTAGCTTAATCTCATTTTTATATGGTGGCACCCAAAATGCATGCAATATTCAAGGCTGCACCAGTGCAGAGCAGAGTGGGGCAATCCCTGCCCTTGCCCAGCTGGTGATGTTCTGCCTGATGCCCCCCAGGACAGGGTTGGCCCTCCTGGCTGCCAGGGCACTGCTGACTCAGATTCAACTTGCCATTGACCAGGACCCCCAGGTCCCTTTCTGCTGTGCCGCCCTCCAGCCTCTCATTCCCCAGTTGATACACACAACCAGGGTTACGCCATTCCGGGTGCAGAATCCTGCACTTCCCCTTGTTGACCTTCATGTAGTTGATGATTGTCTATTTCTCTAATTTGTTGAGGTCTCTCTGCAAGGTCTCTCTGCCCTCGAGGGAGTCAACAGATCCTTCCAATATAGTGTCGTTGGCAAACTTGTTTAGTGTTCCTTTGAGTCCTGCATCCAAGTCATTAATGTAAATGTTTAATAGCACAGGGGCAAGGATGGAGCCCTGTGGAGCCCACTAGTGCCCAGATACCAGCCTGATGTCACCCCATTCACTATAACCCTTTGTGCCTGACCCATGAGCCAATTGCTCACCCATCATGCAACGTGGTTGTCCAGCTGTGTGCTGGACATTTTGTCCAGAAGGATGAGACAGTATCAAAACCTTTGCTGAAGTCTGAAAAGATTACACACACTGGCTTTCCTAGACCAATTATGTGTGTGACCCTGATGTAGAAAGAAATCAGTTTTGACAGCCACAACTTTTCCTCCTATGAAATTGTACTGGCTGTGACCAATGACTGCATTGTCATCCAGGTGCTTTTCAATACTTCCCAGAAAAATATTTTCCAAGATTTTACTGAGCAGTAAAGTGAGACTGACAGGCCTGTAGTTTCTGAGATCCTACTTCTTACCCTTCTTGAGAATTTGGACGACAATCTCCATCTTCACTGGGACCTTTCCAGATTCCTAAGACTGCTCAAAAATCATCAAGAGAGGTTTTGTGATGACAGTGTCTAGTTTTTGAGGATTCTCAGATGAACCCTATCAGACCCAATAGATTTGTAGGGATCCAGCTGGTGCAGCAGATCCCGTAAAATTTCAGGGTCAACTGAGAGTTGGTCATTCTCACAGCCATGGTTCTCCAGCTCAGGGTACGGACACGCCCTTTGTTCATCATCCTTGTTGAAGTCAGAGGCAAAGACTGCATTAAACACCTCTGCCTCGTCTATGTCCCTATTTGTGAGGTGACCATTCTCATCCTGTAATGGGCAGATATTATTTCTACTCTGCCTTTTGCAATTAATATATTTGAAAAAAAAATTTTATTGTCCCCCGCATTTCTGGCCAGCTTCATCTCTATCTGAGCTTTGGTTGCATGGATTTTTGCCTTATATTTTACCTCTGAAACATACCTTATGCAGAACCTTGTGTTTCTTTCCCTGATAACCATTACAGCTGTGCATTGCTCTGCTCAGAAATACAGGCTCTGCATCAATGCAGATAAGCCATTTTCAAAAATAAATGAAGATAACTTTTTGGAAATAAGGCATAAACTTAACCAACATCAACACCATCAGCAGTGATGGAAGGCAAAATACTCCATATGTTCCTGAAGATCCATCTAAATAATTACCCTGTCTCAAGCCTGGACCATACCTTCTTGTGAAAGAGTATTAATAGGAACATAAAATAATGAAAAAGGAAAAGCCTACACTTAATTCAAGTATTTCTTCATCTAATCCAGTGAAGATTAAAGTCTTCTTAGCTTTTGGGCTGAATAACATCAAAAGCTAAGTATCTCACAACCTTACAGAAAATTTTGGGGCCATCCAGTCATATTAATATGTTAATTTTATGTAATAAATGAGAGTTGTACAGTAATTTATTAGAATAAGAAAGATATTCTGTAGATAATATTTAGAGATACTATGTATTACAGTGTTCAGACAGTTTATAGAGTCTGTCTTAGATCCCAGTCTTTGACATTTTGCCAGTGCAGCAATATACTTCAGCCAGGAATTGAAATCAGTCCCTGAGCAGCACAACCCACTGTGTCAAAGTAGTTATTTTTAATGAGTTTATGCATTTTGCTTTGTGTTAGCCGCTCCTTGTCGTGCTATTGGATTATTAATGCAATAGGAGAGAGGCTATTAATCTTTGTAATAAAATGTTTGAATACAGAATGAACAAACTAATGTGTAGCAGAAACCATAGAGAAGTTAATGGGCCAAATTTAGCACTGGCTTAATTCCACTCAAATCACTGGCAATAAGCCAGGTCTCAGTCTGAGTTAATGACTTTTGTATTATGTTAGTGAATTTCTGTCATACATCTGACTTGGTATAATTTATTGTATTTTAAACAACAAATGGCATTCCCTGCTGAGTGCACTACTGGTTGTTGTCTCAGCTATTCGTGTAAAAGTCACTGAGATTATACCAAAGTGTTTTTCCTCCATGTATACAGCAACAAAGCAAATATCTACTGAGACTGGAAACAATATTGCATAGAACTATTGATTATGGTGAATAGGAACCAATAGTAATCAGTAATAACCAATAGTAACCACATTGATTCTGTGAAAAACTAATTTGTTAATGAATTTTTAAAAACTCACCACAACTAAACCTTAGAGAAAAGGAACATAACTTTTAATCACTTTAAAAAGAATTTTGGTCACTCTATAAAGAATTCATGATCAGATGTTCAACATTACCTGTGGTAAACAGTGATGTATTATGGGAACAATTTGCATTAAATTGTCAATTAAGAAATAGCAGTTGCTAAGGAGAAAAACTTCTGCTTAATTACTTAATAAACAGGCATGAAAAAATTTAAGTGGACTAAACACTTAGCGAACAATCACCTTTTGTGACAAAAGCTCTCTAGATTCTACAATAGGTAGAAGAAAGTTACCTGTCTATTCTGTTAGAGGAAAAAAATATATTATATACTTTTTCCTAATACAATTTTTTCTTCTCTGGACAACCTGTTGCAGTGGCTCACCACTCTCATAATAAAAAAATTCTTTCTTATATTCAATATAAATCTACTCTCCATTTAAAAGCATTGCCCCTTGTCTTGTCACTACAGGTCCTGGCCAAAAGTCTTTATCTGTATTTCTCAGAATCCCCCAGGAAGTATCCAAAGACCACAATAAGGTCTTCCTGGAGTCTTCTCCTTTCCTGGCTGAACAACTCCAATTCTCCCAACCCGTCTTCATAGAAGATGTTCTCCAGACCTCTGATCATTTTTGTGTCCTTCCTTTGAAACAAACTACTCTGACAGGTCTATGTCTGTCTTGTATTGAGGATCCCAGAACTGGACTCATTACTCCAGGTGCCATTTCATGAGGTAGAGGGGGAGAATAGTCCTCCATGGCCTGCTGGCTACACTTCTTTTATACATCCCAGGATATGATTGGCTTTCTGAGCTTCAGTGCACATTGCTTATTCCTACATAATTTTTCACCTCCCAGTATTTCCAAGTCCTTCTCTGTAGGGCTGCTCTCAATCAGTTCTTCACCCAGTCTGTATAGATATTGGGGATTGCCTGACCCTGCTTCAGGACCTTGAAATTGGCCTTGTTTAACTGCATGAGGTTTACATCAGCCCACTGCTCAAACCTGTCAAAGTTCCTCTGAACAGCATCCCTTCTCTCAAGTGAATCAACTGCAGCATTCAGCTTGTGTCACCTGCAAACTTACTGAGCGTGCACGCGATTTCTCTGATGAAAATATTTAATAATATTGGTCCCAGTACACCCCCTTGAGGGACACCATTCACTACAGGTTTCCACTTGGACATTGAGATGTTGACTCTGACACTTTGAATGGGGCCATCCAGCCCATTTATTTTCTAACAGTTCTTCAAAGCCATATCTTCCATTTAGAGGCAAGAATTTTGTGTGGGACTGTATGAGCGGCCTTACCGAAGTCCAAGTAGATGGTATTTCCAGCTCTTCCCTTGTCCAGGGATGCAGTCACTCCATTGTTGAAGGCCATGATTACTCAGGCATGAGTTGTCTTTGGTGAAACAACCTAAGCTCTCTGTAATAATCTCCCTGTTTTCCATATGTTTCAACATGTCTTCCAGGATGATCTGTTTCATGATGTTGCTGAGTCCAAAGGTGAGCCTTGCTGGTCAGTAGTTCTCAGTTCCCAGTTCTTTTTAAAAATGTGTGCAATATTCTGTTTTCTTCAGTTGTTGGGGGCTTTACCTGACTGACATGACTTTTTAAAAGTAGCTCAGCATGCTTTCATGCAACCTGGAGTTTTGCAAACATATGTTCAAAAGATGTTCATGGAATATTATGAAGAAAATGTGGGAAGCCTTGTTCTTTTACATTGTCTGTCAAATGGTATGTTCAATTACTAGTATCTTATAGTAGATAATAAAACCTGTGAAAAAAGTTTTTATATATTATAGGAATTCATGTCATGCCCTCTTTATTGTCATGTTCATGGGCAACACCAGCAAATATGCAGACTCACTCGTAAACAAAGCTACTTCTTTGCTTCATAGAACAAAACAATTATGTTTGCAATAAATACAGGCAATGACCCTTTACATTGTGAACAGGCAGTTCTGTTTTTTCAGGGCTGTCAATCTAAATCTGCTCATTAATATGGTTTTCATATATTCAATTACTAATTCATCTTCACATCATTTCACCTGCTCTTTGAAATTCAATTTAATGGATTTTTAATGAATATGTAGTCTTTGTCTTTTAAAAAATACATGTCATTTTCTATTTATTTGTTCAATAAGAAATTACATGTAAGTTGAAAGTGCATTTCAGGGAAGATGCAGTTTCCATCAGACATCAGATAGGACAATGTTAAATTACGGATAAAATTACAACACAACGGTTGCAGGTTTGCAATCCATTATTATCTTGGATGTCCTTTATAAAGACATTATCAAATACATGAGGCTGGTCAGTTTCTTTAATAAGGCTTATTGCACACTACTTCAGCTTTATTTCAGGAAACTGATAAGCTACCCATTTTATTTATTTTATATAACCAGGTTCATTACTCAAGGGAACAGCCTCCTGTGGCACTCTGAGTATTCTTTGAACTGCAATACGTTACACAGCCATCCACTTTTGCAGGAAAATGTGAGAGTTAATGCATTTTTTAAAAAGGATTCCTGACCAATGAAGACACTTTTCTATACCAGCTCTCTCCCATCCATCAGTGATTCTCTGCCATGTGGCACACATTATTTCCCATCTTCTGCCTATGCTAAACCTATTAGCAGTTATAGCTCTCTTGGGAGCTCCCTTTCATGATATTCTATTTGGGTTCTTTCCTTTCCTTAAGAAAAAACCACACCACACTATGTTTGTGAGTGTAGAGCATCGTGCCATATGTCACTATACCTTCAGTATCACGCGTCTTGATAGAACAAGAAAAGCATTTATTCCAGAAGGCTCAATGTCAGGGACTTAACAGCAAGACTAGATCAGAAGGCTTATAAATATAATAAGTAGTATAATTACATTTCAAAAATAGCTATTGAGATAGTAATTTTTGTCTGGTAAAAAATTCAAAGGTGTAATTCAGTCAGGGTTCATGGTGGCATGTGAATCCTTCCTTTGATTGTGAACCTGGATAATAAGTTTGTTTCTCTCCACACTGTGTGGTCCTACTCATAAAACCATTCATGGTCCTATTGAGGTTCTCTCTCCAGAAAATTCTTAGTGCAACTCTTTCATCCTAATCCTAACCATATGCTTCCCACCAATTACAAATTTGCATCTGGAGTTTCATGAATCTGTTGTGTCAATGAATTTAAGCTTTGGGTACAGAGATACAACTGCATTTAACAGTTCTTCTAGGAATTAAATTATTTACATACCACAAAATGGCATACAGACTCAGCAATGATAGGCTGGAGAGCAGCACTGTGGAAAGGGTCCTGGGGTTCCTGGTTGATGATGGCAAGTTGAACACGAGTCAGCAGTGCCCTGGCAGCCAGGAGGTCCAACCCTGTCCTGGGGGGCATCAGGCACAGCATCGCCAGCCGGGCAAGGGAGGGGATTGTCTTGCTCTGCTCTGCTCTGCTCTGCACTGGTGCAGTTTTGGGTGCCACCACATAAAAATGAGATTAAGCTACTACGGAGTGTCCAAAGGAGGGCCACGAGGACAGTGAAAGATCTAGAGAGGAACCCATATGAGGAGTGGCTGAGGTCACTTGGTTTGTTCAGCCTGGAGGAGACTGAGGTGAGACCTCATTGCAGTCTGCAACTTCCTCATGAGGGGAAGTGGAGGGACAAGTACCAGTCTCTTCACTGTGATGATCGGTGACAGGATCTGAGGAAATGGCCTGAAGCTAAGTCAGGGAATGTTTAGGTTGGATATTAGGAAAAGGTTTTTCATGTGGAGGGTTGTTGGGTTTGAAACAAACTCCCCAGGGAAATGGTCACAGCACCAAGCCTGACAGAGTACAACAAATATTTGGACAATGCTCTTCGGCACATGGTGTGATTCTTGATGTGTCCTGTGCAGGGTCAGGAGTTGGACTTTGTTGATCCTCATGGATCCCTTCCAACTCAGCCTATTTTATTCTATGATTTTATGAAAATTAATTTTTCTGTCACCATTTCTAGAGTCATAGAATTAGAGAATGTTAGGGGTTTGAAATGTATCTTAAAGAATGTCTAGTCCCAATCCCAGCTACCCTATGCAGGGGCACCTCCCACTAGACTGCTCAAGGCAATCTGGCTTTTAACACTGCTAGGGTTGGGGCTTGTACAATTTAGTTCAAGATCAACAGTTTCAGTTTCAAACATCCCCCACATTGAACTGCCACTGCAGTGTATTTATAATGGATAATACACAATTTAATATTTTACGGCTGTTATCTGTTTTCTTTGGAGTATCAACAGTTTGACACAGAAAACACTCTTTACTCATCAGTTTAAAAACATGTTAATTGGCACATACTTATGAACAAATGTTTTTTCCACTAATTGTTTCCATGTTACAATGCCTTTCTTAAAATGCTAGGAATACACTCTACACTTAAAAGATATTTGAAGTTAAAGTCCTTATTACTGCATGTGCTCTGAACTTCCCTCTTTCTGTATTTCAGTTGAATCCAGTGGTCTTGACAAATTGTACATTTGTCTTGTAGGCAAGAAGTTATACAACTGTTCAAAAAGAGATAAAGACGAAAGGGAATGGTAGATCATTGTAAGTCTTGCCAGTTCATCTGAGGTATTAGTGGAATCATCTTTAAAGAGCAGGTGATCATACTAGCTTAGTATAATTTAATCCCTGGAAAAGTCAAGATTTGGAAATACATTCAAGTCCTTTCCCTAAAGTGTGATCACAGATAGTTTCAGACATTAATGACCTGGCTCGGTTTCTAAACAAATTCTAGATAACAAAATCACTTCAAAGTTACATGACAAAAGTATGTATCCCAATACAGAACTTAAGCCTATATTTAGAGATCTTGGTACTTATTTAAGCAATTATTAATTATTCAGAAACTTAACAGAAATTCCCATAAACTCCAACATACTACTTTCATTTGTCAGTGTCTACAGTTTTTTGTTAATAGCTATTAGATAGTTCTGATGTCATTTGTAGGAACAGACTCATTTTTCTTGATGTAATTGAAGTAAGCAAGTAAAAAAGCAGTTTGCGTTATTTAAATTAATCTACATTACTACAGGTATTTACATTTTAAATAGACTTCAGGATTTCAAGTTTCAAAAACTAACCTTGTCTAACCAAAAAAACCCCATATTTTAAAAACACTTCTCTTTATAATCCATACCCCTTTGTTTTTTCCTCTATACAGTGAATACTTTGAAATTGTCTTCATGCTTCTTCTTCACTGAATATAATTTTTTAAGCCGGATAATGTAAGCACTATCCAGTCCTACATGCCCATGAAACTATTGCAAACATATTAAAGCATAAACATATAAAAATGGCTTATCTAAAATTAATGTCAAAGTAGTTTTCTGTTTAGTGCTATTGTCCTAACATACACATAAAAGGAAGACTGAGCTCTCCCAGAAGACTATGAACTCACTGCATTTCCCAGTAATGCAAAAACACACACATACAAGGCACAGATAGTAAAAACTGTCAAATTCCATTCATTATTTTAAAAGATGTTGGCTTCCAGTCATTAATTTAAAAATTATGTCAATTACTTTCTCTAAAGTACTGCATCCAGCATTTCCTACTCAATTGAAAGGACAGCAGAGGCTTAATTTCCTAACTATTGTGGCTTTTAACTAAGTGAGCAAATTTTAACATCATACAGTCTTTGGCTGCAGTGAGACAGTTACTTTACTGCTACAGGCACAACAGCTTTGTCTTCTTTTTTTCCTTATTTTTACTATTTATGTTTATATGCTTCATAATTTTACCAGTATGAAAACCATCCTATATAGACTTTACTCAACTCCTGTCAAAATCAATTAAAAGTCTGCCCTTGATCTGAGGAGACAGATCAGCTGGATATGCCTTGTAAAAAAATTGGAG
Source organism: Atrichornis clamosus (assembly GCA_013400975.1). Lineage (NCBI taxonomy): Eukaryota > Metazoa > Chordata > Aves > Passeriformes > Menuridae > Atrichornis > Atrichornis clamosus. Next base: position 17,178 of record WBMZ01011704.1, on the reverse strand, counting down.
CTAAAAGTCTTATCCAGTATCTAGTAGTTTTATACTATTTCTAGAATTATTACTATTCCTTCTGTGTTTGGCATTCTCTACTTGGTGCGGTAGAAGATAAGACAATGACCCACAGATTTCAGCTGCCTGATGTTTTTAACCATTGTCTGTACACTAATCGTCAGAATGGATAAATTATTTCAGGCACAAATAGGAGTGAAAGCGAAGTTCTGCTATTTGAGGTCAAAGCTACACATGGAGAACTACAGGGTCACAGAAAAATAATCATTCTCATCTTTGACCTTGCTGCTTTCCAACAAAACTTCTCATCAATACAAATGTATTACTTGACAATTCCTCTTACATTTTAGACTATTGACTCACATTTGAATGAAAAGGCACTACAGAGAGATGTCAACATGTTCTGTGAAATTATTGTAGTTAGTTGAGTATTCCTTTGTATTATTTCACTGGGAAGGACAATAATTTGATAAGAAATTCTTAACTAAAATTCACAGAGAAGAAAACTTTCAGTTTGGAACATATGTGAAAGGTATAAATATTCTTCTTTTCCCTGTGGATATTAACAATATTTTCCTAATCAAAAAGCTGTATATTTCATAGAGTTAAAAAAAAAAAGCTATTAAATTTAAAAAATTGAAAATGTGGAACTTTTCAAAGGTTTCTTTCAATTTTCAAGATCATAATATATGCAATTTTAAAGTCTACCATAATATTTGTAAAGTTTTACTGTAAAGTAAATTTATACTCTAAATGGTTCATCCTCTATCTGAAATATGAATCAAACCTCTTCTGTTGGCAGATACTAGTAGTCTCCATCTGGCTTATGAAATACTTGAATCAGAGCTACAGGAAAAGTTAATGAAAAATTATCAGTTTTTCCCAAGAACAATTCAGTCCTGAAGCAGAGGTGATATGATTCACACTTTCCAGGAAAAAAATTGTTATTTGTATTTTAGATGGAAAGGAGTTTCATTATTTATAAAGTCCTCTACAATGGCAATTTGAACTCTTATTTGTCTCAAGGTGTTTTCTTTCTGACAGTTGATAACTGGAAATGGACATGAAGTAAAAATGAAAGAATAAATACCTTCACACAAGCTCATACTACAGACTGTAACATTCTGACACAGATATGAATGATACCTAAGATGGTATAATTGATATTCAGGAGGAACTTCAAAAACTATCAAAGTTAATGATAAATGGTAAATGACAAATGAATGGGTAGATACATTTATCTGCACCACAATTTAAATTAATTTAATATCAATGAAGACTGCAGTTTATTTAATTCATTTATTTCTTACAGATAAGCTATCAAGGCAAGCAAACTACTATGTGAATTCTTGTCCTCTTTTAATACATGTATAAATAAATGATTGAAATAAATATTGCAGGAAGGCACATGACTTTAGATAGATTTAGTAAATACACATGATCAACATAGTCTTAGGATTTCTGCTGAGAATTATCTCTTCCACTCAGTTGGTTGAACTACCACTGCTTGGCATGGAATTTCTCTGATTGTCAGCTGGAGACACACATCATTTTGAGAAATCATGTGCCTTGTTGATAATTTATGGTATGTCCTACAGGAAAGAAAGGATATTTATTTTCTTTTTCAGTTTAGGCCTAAAAGAAGAAGAAACTTTTAAAAGAGTGTCTGTTACATGGCCCAAATAGATTCTAAGACTGGGTCACTAATTAATTAATTCACTCTCTGTTTTTTTGTTTTATTCTGTTCATTGTTTTGTTTTGGTTTTTTTCTAAATAAATTTACTGTATGTTTTTAAAATGTGAAAATTGTTAACTGGTCAGAGGTAAGTCTACAGGGTGGGTTCAACATGCCAGAAGGTATATTTGTTTAAATACTGTATGCGTTTATCTATCGTAGATGTTCAGTCATATTCAGCACTTCTGAAGAAAAAGGTATTAACATGTTAACAAAAAAATTAATTAAATTAATTTTGTACATAGAAACATACATGTTTTAGTGGGTTTTGTTTTCCTTTTTTCTTTCAAATAGACTATTGTAGTTTTTTGGTGCATTTTTTGTGCATTTTTTGTGACAGTTTTCATTGAGCAACTCAACTCTCCATGGGGTTTTTTTAGGAGTACTATAAGAAGAGAGCAGCTCTCCATTCTGCAGAGAAACCATTCAACTTTATTGGTGGGGCTCTGAAGGTTTAGTTTGCCAGTTAAATTTGATGACACTAGAAGACATTGTAACTTGAAGTGATAAAGTCTTTAAAATTCTGATTTCTTTTCAAGTTTTAAGATTTATGAAAATAAATAGGACATTTTCATCATCTGGGTGGATAAAGCCTTGAGTAATCTGATCCAAGTTCACTGGTTCTTAAGAGCAGGTTGGATTTTCTCTTAGCAGCAGGTTGGACTGTCTGGCCTCAAGTTTCCATTCAGTCTCTCTTTTTCAATGATTGCATTCCAAATGTTTTGAAAACCCATCCTTTCCTTATCTTGAAGATTTTAAACATTTTTCAATAACTTGTGTTTTCTGGTAAATGCAAAATTTTAATTGAATGTCCTGAAGCCATGCTTATTTTGTATAAAGCAAATAGTTAAAATAGAAAAAAAATGTATAATTGAGTCTCGCTTTACTTTGACAACATAATTTAATCTAATTTAGTTCAATTTAGAACGATAGCGTGGACATTCTGACCTTATGCTGTAATCATGGAATCCCTTTAGCTTCCTCTCAAAGCACTCTGTCTCACCCACTACCACAGCCTAATAAGTTAAACACATTAACTGCTCTGGTTGCTCATATTGCAACAGCTTTTCATTGAATTAAAAGCACCTGAAGAAGTAGTTTAAAGGGTTCCAGAGAAACTGTAAGAGATTATTGCTTTTTTTACCCCTTTAGGCAGTAAAAATTTGCTGTCATCATATTTGCATAAAATTTGCTGCTTTTTTGTTCTACCTACTTTTGCTTCAAAATGACAGGACATTTTGAAGTATTTACGTTTGTGAAGAGATGCATTCTGGATTTAAATAGTGCAGTACGGTCTCACTGACAGCTTAGAAAAAGAGGAAAAGATTCTGTGATGACTTTTGAGCCACAAAACAACCAGGTTTCCTTATCAGCTGACACGATCCAGAATGTAGGTTATTTCATGACTCGTGGTTCTGGTTCCAGAGGGAATCCTCTCAGTAACTCAGCAGGTGCCTGTATTTCTGAGTCCTTGGAAGGGTCAGAGAGTGAAGTCATTGTTAGAGTTACAGCAGCAGGGTATCAGGATGCCACCAATGTATTCAAATCTGTCTTCATCTGGTAAATGGGTGAGAGTTGCATGACCCTGCAGCCCTTCCTACAGCCCCTAAGATTATAGAACATCTCATGATTTCTGCAGTCCCTAAAGGCTGCTGTGATGCAAAAGCTACTGTTCCTGAGGGCAAGGTAAGAGTTTGTTTTTCTGAATGACACATTCATCCTGTTGAGTTCAGATTTCATTATTGTGGTGATCTGTGGCATCTGTGGCCCTTCACAACATGTGTCTGTGACTGGCAGATGCTCCCAGGTATAAGATGGAAATCTCCTATTACAGAAGAATGGAAAAAATTGTTTTCTTTATGTTACATTTCATAGTGCATCATACTCTTTTTCTGCCTAAAGAAGAGACTAGCTACACAAAGAAACAAAAATTTTAGGTGCTTTCTTCATAGATGTAATCATCTTCTAATTTGATTTCTGTATGTAATATAAGCATACTTCCTTCATAAACTGGTTTTGTTTAACTCCCTATTGCAGAAGACAATTAAGCAATATAATTAGTCTTTTATTACTGCAGTAAGTAGTGGCTTTTGGAGATACTCTGAAGGTGATGTTCAAGTGCACAAAAAAGGTGTTGTGTATCCAACTTTGTGTTTCTGAACTGTTTTATTGAAGTATATTGTTCTCCAGTACAGTACTGTTGCACAAGTTTAAGGGGGGGGTGCTATAAAAACAGAATCACAGAAACACACATTCGTATCTTTCTCTGTTGTCCTGGATACTGAGGAAAAAGATGGTAGAGTTTCCTAGCACTGTATAATTCCATACCACGTACGTCACAGTGGGGGTCGCAGTCGGTTTCAGCAGGAACTGCCAAGTCCTCGGAAGTCAGAAGTGGAGTCAGTCTTGCCTCTGTGGTGAGAAAAGATAGACTGTTTCCTTTCAAAAGGCGTAATTGTTGCTACTCTTGATGAAGTCATGGAGGAAGGGGCAATTGCTGCTACTGCCACTGCTACTGCTACTGGTGCTATTACCACCACAAGTCACAGCACTTGCTGGGAACACTGCCACTCCAGGGGGAAGGGAGCCCTTCTGCCGTTGGCTGTTTCCTTGCTTATCAGGAATATGTTTGAAAACAAGTTACTAAAATTTCATTGGGGGACCAAGATGTGTACAAAACTCAGCTTCTCAGAGAACTTGAAACTAACTTGTCCTGCTGGAGATGTCTATGACAACTAATTCTGTTGACACAGAGGCCTGCAAAAAGGATTATACTATCTCTGAGAATAGAAACCCCATGGCTCCATAGAACAAGACAGTACTCTTAGTATGAAACTTCATCTGACAGAAAACAGATAATTTTCTTCAGGGGTATGACTGAAATGACACTTGGAGTACATTATTTTCAACAACTGATGTCTTTTTCAGCACCATGAAGAGAACCCTCTGAGTTTTAAAAATATATTTATTCCATCCATCGAAACTATAGTCTACATATTTTTCTGGACATAGCAGTTCTTGCACCACACTAAACAAGTTGCCTCAGTACAGCATTGTGGATCTTATAAGTCAACATAAAGATCTAATATGGTGAATCTCATCACTGTATGTAAACTCATCAGGTTCATTTAGGTCTGAAGAAGATGTCTCAGTGATATAGTCAGACACCCAGTATATGATAATTTAAAATAAAACTTGAACAGGACTTCAAAACAATGATCACACGAGGAGGTGAGTTCTTCAGGTACTATTTATTTGTGATTAGTTCCATCCCACTTAAATTTTGGAAGATGCCACGGACTTGCTTAAGAAGTGTTTTTCTCCTCTGCTTTGTTTTCAGTGAAATGAATGCAAAAAGAGCCTGGATCACTAAGAGCAAAAACTTAGCAATTCTGATTTCTCCTTATACAGAAGTTCATACATTTGTACTTTAGTGAAATCTATGCTTACTCACTCAGTTGTTCTCTACTACAGTATGTTCTCAGATGGCCCCATATTTTGCCCCCATCATGCTAAAGGCATATTTTTCCTGCTGTTGACGGGGGGGGGGGGGGGGGGGGGTTATGTCTGTGTTTTTACACTTATTAACATTTCATCTCCTTGGTGGTTGTCTGTAAAATAGAATGTCACAACACAGACCTGTCAGGTTACCATTAGCAGATATTTTTTCTTCCATTTCTTAAGAACTTCTGATACCACTAAAACCATTCAGAAACTTCTGAAGTCCTGAGCAACAAACGTTCTCTTGTTAAAGAGAACAAATGCTCCCATGCTAAAGATTTTCATTGCTGCTCAAATCACTTTTAACAACAGTGTTCTAACTCTCCTTTATATTTTCCTTTGTATGTTTTGGGGTTTTTTTTCTCATGTCTATTCATTGCTAACACAACCTGTAGTAAATTCCTTTGCTGTAGTCACATCATCATTTCTACTTTTAATTTGTTCTCTGTCAAGTCAGGCAGGCATTGGTTTTTGCATTGTCATGACAGTTCCTCATCCTCTCTCATGGTTATAATACAGTAGACTCAAACTGAGACCTCAGTTTAGATTGCAAAATAGTCCTGACAAAATTTGCTTTTTCAAATGCTGCCCTGTAGTTATTTTTAAATGATCCACGTTTTCTTTATATGGTGAGTTGTTTCTTTAGTTTTTTATGCTAACTTCACTTTTTCCTCATTTGTATAAGATCATCACTACTACCTGAAATTACTGAACATAATCCCACATTTCCCAGACACTCTTAGATGCCCATGACAGTTTCAACTGTGGCAAATCTCTTTTTTCTCCTTAGGACTGGCTTTAAGCAAGTCATCCAACACGCAATAAATATTTTTTTACATTTCTTGAGCACTGCAAGAATCAAAAAATGTATGATCAGTCTGGCTAACAGCAAAGAGTACTGTGTAACATTCTGTGAACATTGCTGTGAGGAAGAATGGTGATATAATATAGTAACATTCAAATATACATTGTGTTATGAATATACATTCCTTTTTTTTGTTTAATACTGCAGTCTCCAAGGGTATCTGCAATCATGACAGGGAAACTGCTTAAAGCATCTGAATTTTATATCTTTAAATATTGTGCATTAAAAAAGTCGGTTAACTCACACTCTATCATTCTTTCAGGCATCAAGTTTAAATAGCAGTTCTCTGATTTGTTTATGAAACAGCAAATGTGCACACTCTACACCACACTAAAACAAGACTGGGTTATACCTCTGAGTCACTGAATTTCACAGTGTATTTTGTACATGTGCGTGGATTTGTAATAGAACAGAAAAAAACCCCAAACATTTGGAACACATAATCAAAATAAAATAGTCTCTCATTTAAACTCTGACCTATAATTTCTTCACCTTCTACAAAATAGTTGACATTCCATTTTTAACATTAAATGTATAATTTCTAACAGAAGTTACACAAAATTCAGTTAGAACTACTGATTCAACCACCAACCTGCCAGAGAGCAACAAAAGGTAAAGTGCTTCTTTGGACTGTTGAGTGTTTGACAGTTCTCACCAGATCTTTGAACTTAATTTTCTTTCCTTTTTATTATTTACGATTGATTCAATGCCTAGAAAACAGTTTCCATGTCTATTGCTAAAACATTTTCAGAATGGTTAACTAAAGCAATATATTACATGCCATATGAATGCTTTGAGTCAAACACCATCTGAAAGTTGTTAATGTAACTCATTTCTTGAAGATATTTTTTCCTGATATACCTGTAGAAAACCCTCCTTTTAACCTTCATGTCCCCTGCCAGATTCAACCCCAGATGGGCTTTGACTCCCTAAGGTATCCCTCGGACTTTGTGAGTGACCTCATACTCCTTCTGGGTCACTATGTGTCTTCCAGCTTCTCTACACTTCCATTTTCATATATGAATGTTTTCAGGAGCTCTTTGCTCATTCCTGCAAGCCTTGCATCATGTTTGCTTGATTTTATTTTGCTCAGGATGGACCATTCTTGAGTTTAGAAGAGACTCTTGAAAATCCACTGGTTCTCCCAGACACCCCTTCACGAATGTATACCATGAGATTCTCCAAAGAGGTCTAAATCTACTTGCACAAAACTCAAGGCTGTGATCCTGCTTTTTAACTTTGTTTTCCACTCCCATCTCCCTGTCCTACTCCAGGATTTTGAATTCCATCTTGTCATAAACACCATAGTCAAGGCTGCCTTCTGATTTCTCACCAGAACTTTCTTATTTTTTAAATATCAAGTCCAGAAGAGCATCTTTTGTCATTTGATCCTCTATCATCTATGCCAGGATGTTGTCATTGATGTACCCCCCACAAGACTACACATTTTGGTCTGCCCACTAATCCTGAACTCTTAAGTGGTTTGTCATCCAACCCAAGGTAGAGCTCCATGTATTCCTGCTGTTTTTTCCCGTAAAAGCGACTCCTCACTCTCACTTTTCCATCCTGTCCTTTCTGAAAAGTGCTATATCCACTTAATGCGCACTCCAGTTGTGTGACTTATCCCACCACATCTCTTTCACCTCAAAGCAACCGTGGCACACAGATCTCAAATATCTCCTGTTTGTTCCCCATGCTGCATGTCTTAGTGTATGGTACTTCAGAGAGGAAATCAATCATATGCCCATCTCCAACAGATTTCACCTCCTCCTCCAGACCAAAGACTTCTTACAGTGTTACCTTAACAGAAATTAATTTGTAGATACAAATTACAGATATCACTATTGACAGAGAAGCATCAATAGGAAAACATCTGACCTGTTGAAGCATCTTTTCATTCCTCCCATCTCTACCTAAACACTTTTGGAAACAGGTTTGTTGTTGCGTTTGACTTTTTATTTTCCCTAGAATAGGGCAGGATATCATCCCTGTGGAGCTGTGGGACCATTTTATGAGAAGATAATGTAGACCATTTTATGAGAAGTCAAATGTGTGGAAGTGCTTATGTTCAGCACTGTGAGAAAAAACACTCTTTTTACCTCTTAACCTTCCACGAGAAAAAGGATGCAGGTTTGGCAGGGGAATGACTGGATTCATGTCCATAGAGGAAAGGGATCAATTTTAGCAAAAGTAATTGCAGAGAGGGAACATTTTTTTCATTAAATTCTGAAAGGTGTTTTTTACCTCCAGAATTTTTCAGTGTGCAAGCATTTACCCAGAACTCTTTGAAAACTCTCAATATCTAACTCAATATCTGAATGGGAAAAAAAAGGGGAACAAACTTATTTCTACAAATTAAAAATAAAGTATATCAAAACCTAATGAGATGTGAAATCCTAACAATTCAAGATAAACTTTATTTCCTTAGTGCTTTTCCCAAGACTTCATAATTATTTTAAAGGTATATTTTGACAAGACTATTTTCAGTGAGTCAGTCATTTCCTCTGAACTCTATTTTTCTTTTCTGACTTAATTCCATCTGCTTTTTTTCCCTGCTCATTGCTATTCTTCTTTGCACCTAATTTCCACATCAAAGGTCTAAAATACTTGAATTTATAAAAAATACTTATTCATTATTTAAAATAATTAATTTGAGGAATATTTCATATCTTTCGTATCACTTACTACTTTTTTTCCAGAGGATTGTATCATAGTCTGTATATTCCAATCATCTATACATCCCACGTGCCTGTCAAAAAAAAGTTTTGTTAATATTGTGGGTAAAAATTATGCAGATTTCAACCAATAGTTTATTATGCGTTACCAAGAGAAATAGTTGTTTCTTTTCTATCCAAACATAATTGGAATGCCTTACTTCCATGCTGAAGAAATTCAGGCTATCAAGTTCCACAGATAAAATATGTTTATTTGGGAAAGCATCCCACATCTGAGACCTTCTCTTAAAATCCATATATTCTGAATGTGACAAAAAAGTTTTGACAAATTACTGTCCCATTTATTCTATGACATATCCGCCACCTTCTTGTCCTTTGCTTCCACTCTTTGTAGAGTTTGATGTTCTCTGGCATGCCTAGCATCAATTTCCAGTCATTAGGGGCAAAAGCTGATTATTTATGCTCACCTGCAAAGTATCATATCAGCCTGAATACAGGGAAAGGATATGTTTTAGGAACTTTATTTGGACTAAAAATCTTTTATTCTGTACATTTGTTTGGAGCTGACACAGCTATTCAGGTGTACAGTACAATACTACCAACTTGGGAGAAAAAGAAAAATGTAAAATAAAATTTTAATTTCTCAAAGTGGGACATATTTTGTGTAGGTATATTTCTACATACTTCTACCAAGATTAAAAAAATCACCACATTAAATATGTAAAACTGTGGCTCTAAGATTCTTCTTTTTCTTTCAGAGAAACAGCGAGCTCTGTACTAGAAGTACTCTTCCTTTCTTTACAAAGACCTCTGAAGGTTTATGTCTCATCATTATTGCCAATATGACGATGCTGTAAAAACAATATTACATTCAGTAAGAAACCACATTCACCTCTCTAATATCCACATATTCCTGTCAATACCTATGTATTTATACAGCAGTAATACACTTATGAGTCTTCTGAATTAACATTACAGACATTGACTATTCAATTACATCCCTAACCAAAAATATCTTTTCAACTTTGTTAAAATACAATGTGTGTGTTTATATTAAATCTCATCTCTTTGTTACAGTTACCTCTTCAATTCTTAGTATTAATTCTACCAGTGAATATGCAATCTTAAAGAAAAACTACAGTGAAAGCAAAGAGCAAGCTCTTCATAATCTTAAATCTGAACTGGTGCTCATTGACCAGCTATCCAATTAATCTTCACTAGTGTAATACATTGCTAATGACAACTTTATTTACGTTTCCTTGAATTTAGAAAGCTTCTGATTTAAATAAAGGCAATTTGGCTGATGCTGTAAAACACAATTCTGTGCATCATTTACAGTACTGTTCTGTGGGTTATTTCTGTTCACAGCAGCACAACTTATGAATGTATATTAAACTTTCGTGTCTTCATTAGCTTCTCATCACTGTTGCCTATGAGTTCCCAAATTTGTTCTTCCATACATCATTCTTACAATGCAGTATTTGCTCTGAGTTTGTCTAACAACATGCTTCCATCAATGAAGGTGGAATGTACCTCAACACTCTAGATGAAGAATTCTATTTCAGCCATGATTCTCTGGTAATATTCCTCTGGTAATAATTTCTAGTATTGTGTCTGGTAAAACTATCTATCATTGATTTATAGGTGTCACACTAGTATCAGTTTTCTTTTATCTAGACAACTAGTAACAATCTAATAGCTCACAATATTTCCCATACTTGGCCATTATTGTTTTAATAAATAATTCTGAGATGCCTTTGAAAGAGGTTGGCCACTAGAATATGTGCATTTTCTTTTTTCATCTGCAGAAACAGCATTAGATATTAGTTTGAACTCCATAGTTAATAAAATAATGAATTTTGTATTCTCTTTTTTGTGAAATTGTGTTACATGATATGCACATTTACATCAAACTTAGAGAATAGCTAGAATTGCAGAACACATTGTTTTAACTTGTGATAAAAGAAATTATTTCCTGAGATAATTTTCCACTAATGAAAGGGCTTAATTTTCTGTGATTCTTTAGATCTCTTCCACTCCAGGATATTACAACTGAATCCATCAGGCCAGGTAATAGTACTGAAAAATTTGAAAAGTCTTGTGTAAAAGAATGAAGTACAGATTTGCTTTAATCTTTCCACTTCAGCAATCAGTTTATGAAATTCCTTCTCGTTTCCAAGAAGAAGGAAGGGGATTGGAAAAACATGCAGTCAAAACACATGTAAACAAATGTTTGCAAAGTCTGTGGTATTTACAATAAAATACATAACAAAAGATGACTGGCTGGAAGTAACGTCATTTTGTTTTATCCCTTCTTTTTTTCTGTCTTTATAGATTTTGGCAGTTTGTATTATTAAGAATACAATTTCTCTTCATTTAATTTAAGTAATTTAAATATAACATAAGCACACAATCCCTCCTTGCAAAATGCATATTCAGGATAATGCTAGCATTGCTATCCAGAATAATTAAAGATCAGGTTGGCTTGGCAATAGTTCAAACATATCAACTCAATGAGAGAGAAAATCAGATTCAATAAGGCAGGCCAGGGTGAAATAAGGTCCTTAGCACTGAGCTTGGTGCAAAACCCCCACAAACAAATAAGAAAAATCATGTATAAACACACAACCCCTCAAAATACACATGGCCACAAATGAAAAAAACCCCAGTGACAAAAGATTGTGATAATTAATAAAAGGCTCTAAATGAAATTGCTCTAATAGGATTAGAAATCTGATGAAACTTTACTAATTGTGCTTTTTAGAGACTACCCACTGGTTTCTTGAAAGTTCTTGCCACCCAAAAGTTGAATAGCACATAGATGTTTTAGCTTTCCCACTGCACTCAAGGAAAACAACATATAGCATAAGATACGTCTGTCCATTTTCACAGAATATTTTTGCTATCACATACATAGAGCATATTTATTTATATGAATCGTATTTCTTTCTTACCTGCCATAATAAAATCTTCCTTCAACAAGACTCTGAAAGAAACATTTAATCTGAATACCAGGAAGAAATCCTATTAGATGAATCTAGGATGATATTTTATGGTCCTGTTATTTTATCACATTATAATGACATTGTTTTATGTTTTGCAGTGATAGAAAGTATCCTAAAAGTCATTGCAAATAGCATTTTTCAACCCTATAATATTAAAAGAAAGGAAATGGCATTCTCCTTTATATTGCTCTGCTGGTTTCAGAGGCAATTAAAATCTATTTGTGGGGGGAAAAAAGACAAAATAACTTAATTGTTTTTTTCTGCTTTTAAGAAAGATAAACATTACTTCATCTGTTAATCCTTGTCACATTTATTGCTCTTCTGGAAGCTTTAGCTCATTGTCTTGAGTACCCAATATCCCACTACATTTCAGATGACGATATACATTTTCCTCTTTTTGAAAACCAGAATGGTTTATGTTGGGAGGAATTCCACTAGACAAGATTGCTCAGAGCTCCATCCAGCCTGGCCTTGAACATTTCCAGCAATAGGGCAACCACAGCTTCTCTGGGCAACCTCTTCCAGTGCCTCACCACCCTCACAGTAATTAATTTATTCTTAATTTCCAATCTAAATCTACCTTCTTGCAGTTTGAAGCCATGCCCCCTTGTCCTATCACTGCATGCCCTTCCTGTATGTACACTTTTGGTACTGGAGGTCTGCTATAGGGTCTCCAAATGCACATAATGAATTATCAGAAAAATAATATCACTCTGACAACCTCTTTGGTATCTTCTGCAGCTTAAGGTTTGTTGGCATGTTACAGGAAGCCTGAAGAAAAGAGTTAACATGTCTCTGTGTCTAGGTCTACCAGATAATAGGTTGCATACTACAAAACAACCTGGATACTGGTCAAATTGTCTCTCCTGCAATGTACTGTCTTTTTTTTCTCTAAAAGAGAGTAAAACTGAGTAAAAAAGAGAGGACTTCCAAAGCAGGCACACAAGGGGCCATCATTTCAAACCTCCTAACAGGAAAAATATAACATTACAATTTTCTGAGTGGAAAATGAATAAGATATTTCTTGGAACAATATAATTCCAACAGATTATTCCTGACTAATTCTCCCTGAGATGCTGTAGCTAGAATTCTGCTATGAGAGACATTTATGAAAAAGGTAATGAAAAACAGGGCAGTTAATTTTTAACATGTGAAACTTACGTGTAACAGGGAAATTGTTGAATGACCTGTAAAATTGTCAGCACTGGACTTCCTAATCCTCTTTTAAAAGAGTCAAGAACGTGACCCATAAACTGTAAGACGTTTGGCAAATGACATATTTCTTCTAAAACAGCTGGTGTTATTTTAAAAATATGGCTAAGGTTAGGTCTCACCTGATAGACTTGTCTGCCTGCTTTTATTTTTTCAGTTAAGCTTCATAAAACTGAAAAATCATCTGTAGAGGTAAAATATGGTATAAACTTCACAAAGGAACCTTTTCTCTGATTACACTAGTTAGTGAATGCCTTGCATTCTGCAGCCTGTTTATACCTTTACAATAATTAATTTGACTTCCCTACCCTACCTATGGTTGATTTTGCTGTTAAACTATAGCCTTACCCTTACATTTTCAATGTAAACTGCATTACACATGCATGATTTGAATATAGCATTTTGTCTATTTCCCTTCTATATTTTTGGGTATAATTAATTACAATAAGCACAACCACCACATTCCATGTTACTGAAAGGAAAAGGAAGCAGTCTAATATTACAGCTCATAAAGAGGAAAATATTCCTGCTTTCTGTTCAATTCTCTTTTTTAGAGGGACACATTTTTGGAAGACGATGTACTGTTTCTGGCTCCAAATATTCACTAAACTTTAAATAATTAATTTCAGTTTAATCTCTTGATATAAATTAATTTCCATCTTTTGGACAACTAGTTCTCCTAGGAGACCTGTCCTCAGCAGCTGAGGCTGGCCTCACACTTACGGAGATGTGAACTGAGGTTTGAGACACCTTGTCCATTAACACCTTGCAGAAGTGTATTTGCTATAACCAGAGGGGGAAGATAACTGGCATATTTTGAGATCTTTTTTGTTCCTGCACTTAAAACCATTTCCAAAGGGAATGTAAAAGTCAGTGCATATGGCACAAATGTGATTCTGGATGGAGCGTGCATATGAGTTACAGCTCAGAGTCAACACCGCCATCTGTACAAAAAGTCCTTTCTGATCTCCTTGCTCAAAATGCAGCAGAATCAGAGAAAACGTGACATCATGAGAGAAACAGAGCAAAGCAGCTGGCTTTTGATTGTAATAAAAAATGAAGTTAAAAAGAGGTGCTTGATAAGCCCTCAAATCTAAACTCATCATTCCGTGATGGTCTATCACCTAGTCATTGACTGAATTTCTTCTCCAGCCCTCAGACTAGCTTCATACGCTATAATGACTATAAAAGTTTTGTTATGATAAGAAATTTTGGCTCAGCCTGAAGCTTTGCATTAAAATGTTTTATTCCACAAAAAAACCCACATTGCAGTCAACTAGCTGTTAGTGCATTAAGGTGTCATTATTTATAAAAAATGGCCAAATGCAATTTCTTGAACTAAACACTGTTTTTTGATAAACATTCTTTCAATCTAGGAGTGAAGTAAGTAGTACTTGAATACACCTTGTCTAAAATAATGCTTAATTTATTCAAAATTTATCAAAACAACTAGAATTTTTTATTAAAAAATTCATAATTTTTGTAAAGTAACTTTTGCAGAGAAAAAAAACAGGTCAGATTTCTTCCTTAAATAAACTGATTCTATGTTTTTATTACTATTTACTTAGCTTAAATCTGAATATGTATTAAGCACAAAAATAGAACTTTTATTGGTACATTTTATCTGACAACAAATGTAGGCAAGAGTTGAAAGTAGCTTTTCAACTATTTTCTTGGCAAAGTATTACAAACACCTCCTGCATTTCCAAACTGAGATTTTAAGCTGAAAAAGATGCCTACACTTTTATATTCCTTATCACTATCTTAAAAATCATTTTTCCAGTGCAGTAAAAACTCCTAAGAGAGTACATCATAACAAGGCCACTACAAAACAAATAAAACTGCAATTATAAATTATACTATATGACAAGTGGAGCGGCATTAGATTTAAAGCAAGGAGAAATAGAACTGGATGGAAAAGCAAAAGAAATGGCCACTTAACCTGAAATTTACAGTTCAGTATCCTTTCTCTATATAAACATCCCTTTCAAATGAAGTTGTCCTTCCAGGAAGCAAGGGAGGATATTTGGTCTTTTTTGCGTTTACATTCAGCAGCTTAAAGGATCAGCTATTTATTAAAGAAAGGTCACCTTAAGACCTTAACTTAAGGTGTAGGAACATGAGAAGTAAGCTTCAAAAAAAGATTAAAAAATCTAAATATTAAAAAGCACTGGAAAAAATATTTGGAGTTGACAGTTATAAAGAGCTATTTCATCATCTGTGAGATTTTCTATTCACTGGGCTCGCAAACCTCGAGTCAGTCAAGGAAAGTTATAAATGCCCTTCCAGAGAAAGCCAACTACTTAAATAAAAGTTGGATACTTGGATACTTCTGGTCACCTCCACAAATCTTCTGGAGATGTTACTATTCTGAGCTCAGAATTATCAAAGGATTTGGGAAAAGTTAATATATTCTGTTGCTATAAAGCACACACAGGAGCTGTGGCCTGACCTGACTTGACAGTACAAGGAGCAGACCTGGAACTGTAGGACAATTGACGTGCTGATTCAGAGCTTGTTAGGGAAGCAAAGCCCTAACAAAAAGACATTGGAAAATGTGACTGAATTTTACATCTTCTTGAAAAATATAACTGAAAGAAGATACACTGCAAAATATGAAGTACTTTTCACAAGATACAGAGTGCCTCCAACACTCAGAGACTTCAGTGTAATTTTCATATGTGAAACGCCTCTCTAGAACGGGAATTATGTGTCTGAATACAAAGCATGCAGTTCTAATATCCATCTTCCTTTCTATTGGGAAGTAATGAGCTAGTGGTACACATACCTATTTTCAGAAATATTACTAGAGGATACACAGTAAAACTGCAGATAATCTGAGAAAGTAGTATATATAAGAGAAATACAATGAGTTTTCTTTTAGATTCATCCAGGAGCAAGGTAAAATTGTCTCTGTACTGCCACTGAGCAACAGTGTGAGTATGGACATGTTGCATTCATCACTACATCATATCCATTCCACTCTTTCTTACTGTCCCTAGGCATATTACTATCTCTTAAGAACAAAGAAGGACAATTATCATCATAAGTCTTGAATAATGTTTTTATTCATAGACCTCGGTGTGCTTTGTAAAAGGAGATGAAATTGAGTAATTGTGATACAAAGTGAGATGAAATAGATTCAGAAAAAATTGCACTTAATACTAACCGAGTTTCCTGATTTCAATTCAAATGTGTTATCCACCAAGCATGCAATAATATATCTAAACACTGGATAGCATACAGGATTCCTCTTCTTGACGAAGTTTCTAAAGACAAATGGATATAATCAAGAATAGAACACCTAAACATATAAACTAAACAGTTAAAAACTACGACTGGCAGTAGTTTATCGCTATATGCTGTGTTCAAATCTTGATGGCTAGACCTGGAAATACATTAAGACACTGCCTGAAAATAAGAATCTGGGCCTTGATTTGTTGACCAATTACATTGCAAGCACGTGTGAATGATTTACATTATGGGAAATGCAGAGTGTTCTGCAGAGTAACAACATGTGATGTTCTATTACAGACCTAATGTTTAATTAGCTGCCTGGAACTTGACTGATAAATGAAATAATAGCATTAGCATTAATCCAATATAAAAATCTTGTATAATTTTAGTCAAGAAGATGATATTGTTATTACAAAACCCTTCTGCTTTTTGACACCATGGAAGGTACTCTTAATATCAAACATTTTTAAAATGCTGGTTAGCCATTATACCAATCATGTGTGTACCTACCATACATACTTCAGAATTGTATTTTTAAGATTATTTTGAAATTTTATTTCATTTAATTTGTATGTCAATAATTTGAATCAATTACAGATGTGATACAAAACTGCAGAATGAATTTTTCTGTATCTAAAATAATTTTTTTTTAATTGCAAAAATAAATCTTAAAATACAAAATCTCAATCCTTGTTATTGTATTCCTTTTTATATTTCTTAACTTCTTCTGCTTTGTGTTTATCTTAAGTGTGTGTTTTTCCACGAAATACCATAAGCCACTTTGAAATATCAAAAACCACAAGAAATATCAAAACAAAAAAATAGTCTCAAGACTTTTAGTAATTTTTGCAGACCCAGTTGATTTAAATTGTTTGATTAGCTAAAAATAGTCAAGATTTACAATATTACCTTATCTGAAGCATTTGAGGTTGTGGTGGGTTTGTGTTT
>WBMZ01011703.1:0-93505 GCA_013400975.1 Atrichornis clamosus | reverse complement strand
TCTGCCTTTCAAGCTAAGACACTCATGTATCCTAAACTACACAATGCAACACAGGAGCCACATGCTGACAACGAGTTAAGCCACTGTAAATTTGATGTGAAGTAAAACTGGTTGGGGTCTACCACTTTGGAAGAGTATGGCAAAGGATGCTTCACCTGAGCTGAGCAAAGATATTCTTGTGTTTCCACAGAACGTGTCATGTACAAACATGGACATGAAGTTACAAACTGCACTCAGCACTTTAGGATGAAATATGCCACCATGCAAGAACAGAAGCAGGTATGCTACTTCCTTGTATACATGCTGGGCTGTAGAAAGGGATTTAGACTTTTGGATCTTTGTTGACTTTAGATCTTCTCAAGATTGCTTAAATCATAGATGTAGAAATAAAGATAATTAGATTTATTATTTTTCTGTCTCAGTCTTATATACAAATCCGGTATGCCACTATTTACACACTCACTCTCCCCATCCCACCCCCCCCCAAAAAAAAAGTTTAACTGCAAGATTCACCAGTTTCACGTAATGTCCTTGTCATTTGATGCCACTTGAGCTCTGGCATCATCAGCTGAAGGAATGACTGTGACCTGTAGGGCTTCAGGGATCAGGAGTGCTGCTAACTGCAGTTTGGTGCTGGATTGTTTTATGAAAGAGAGGGCTGGTGTTCACCGGGAAACACTTTTGTCACGTACACTGTGACTGTCGCAGTGGCAGCAATCTTCCTGTGGGCAGGCAGATTGCACAGGTCAGCAGGGTGTACTTGCAAACTGCATTTTTGACTGCAATGCAGAGGAGACAGCAGTTACTATTAGAATGCTTATTTCTCTTTCTAAGAAAGGGGCCTTAAGGATTATTTCTGATTTTCATCTAGTTGCTGTTCAAAATTAAATGCATTAATACAACTTCTCTTTCTCATTGTATCCAGGTCCTTCAACTCAAAACTGGATAATAAGACCAATAGCCTACACAAGCATGCTCACCTCTCTCTGAGCTTAATACTCCCAGCAGCATAAGAACTCAGCTGTAACAGCAGCCCTGGAGAGCATTTATCCCTCCTTACATTATAGCAAGGGTGCTCCAGTGAGGCAGGAAAAAGTGTGCTTGAATTCTTTCACATAGACCTGGAGACAGGACAAGGGATTGACTTTGGCCAGTGGATTTGAAAGACATATAATATTACATTTGCAAACATATTTTAAAAGACAATAATAAAATAGCCTTATTCATGACATTCAAGGTCTTCAAGCAAGTTTCTGAACTATAAGTCCCAGTCCTATGAAGGCAGGACCCCTGCAGTCCTGAGTCAGTCCCCAGGGATAGGGAGATACCAGTACATCATGGACTAACTGTATGCAGCTCCTACTTACTTATTATACAGAGTTTGGTAAATTATTCTCCTGAGAAACAAGATTTTCATGACAGGACATGTACAGTGTGCTTGTGTTTGAGCCTGGGTGCTGAATTCCAGCCCAGGCCCTTTCACCTTATGTGTTAAAGGTAAGTTGTGCATCATCTCACCATGAGAATCTGTGTCATGTCTTGTTTCCAATCCCCCAGTATCTCCAAAGCATTTCTTTGCTTTGTAATACAATGTATTCTTCATTTTACATTTCATATTAGAATATCCTTATTTTTTTCTTCCAAAACTTTTGGCACTTGGTTTCTTTTCCTGGGAAAATTAATACAGAAGACTAGTCCCCTGGGAGAAAAAACCAACAAAAATTCATATACAACATGACCCCTTGGAGGCAATTTAATTTATGACAATCACCAGACCTCTGTAATATTCCATCTATCTCTACACTCTCCAGATATTGTAAGTGTAATGACATCTCAGCACATTACATCCTCAACTTCTTAATTTAAAGCTTCTTATGAAGAGCAATGATTTATATCTAAATTTTAGTTCTGCTAAAACCCCACTTCTGTATGTACGTCTTTCTGCATATTTCATAGTGAAAGTATAGAGGTCTTGTATGGATACTTATAACCCTTACTCACACATTTGTTGATGAGTAATTATATAAGGTGGAATCTTCTTCTAACTACACAGCTTGCTGTTTTCAGTCAAGAACTTTTCACAGAGTGTACAGAATGCACAGCGCTATGTCATTATTTACACTTTCTCTAAATCTCAGATGAAGCTAAACCACTGCAAAAAGTAAAGAGGTGGCCTCCTTCACTGCATCTCATTCTTTACCTTGCTACTTGATGTACAAGGTCTCCTTATATCACTAGCCAAAAAGCAAGCTTCTGTTTATTTCCTATTTCCATCAAATAGACTTAAAATCCTATTTTGTAGCATTTTCTGTTCCTAGGTATCAAAAACAGCTTGAGGCAGAAGAGTTAGTAGATCTTACTGCAGTAACGTACAAGTACAAATTAACACATCCCTACAATTCCCCACTGTTGAAAGAGAGGAGTTAAATTACTGAACCATCCAGACTGAACTTTGAATTATCTTATCTCTATTCTTGTTTGCAGTCAATCACCAGCAGCTTGCCCTTGTTACTGATGTTACAGCTGTGCTCCCAGGAAGATCAAAGTTCATTACAGCACCTGTGCCCTTCTCACCCAGAGGAAGGCAGGATGCTGATCAGCAGGAAACACCTCAAGCACAGCTTGAACCTTAAGCCTGCCCATCCTCAGCAGCTTCCACTGATTCACACTGACTCTAAGGAAACTCTGAATTCCGTAAGATAATATTTATGATCTTTTTTCCTTTTTATTTTCATTCAATGACAATTTGCTTGTTGTTTGACAAATGCTAAGCTAAAGCATCTCTTAGACTGTGGATGAACTGAGGTTATTTTTTGAACAGCTGGAGTTTATGATTGATATTCACACTGTGCAATTAATCTCCTAAATTGTGAGTTTCTTTTTCCCATCAGACAATTATTAAACTGTTGCCTTTTCAGCCCCTAAAATTAAGAGCTGGACAAGGTTAGGTGATAAAACATGATTATGATTTTATGAAGATCCCTGCAGGTGCACAACACACCAAAAATGCATTGAAGTTGCCCACCAAAGATGCACACGTGACATAGAGCAAGTACAGTTTTACAAGTTTAACAAATTAGCATAACTAATAATAATCATCAATTAGAAACACAGGTGATGAAGTAATTAACATGAACCCCCAATTAGAAGCACAGGTGATGAAGTAATTCCCCCTTGGCTCAACCCTCTCCAAGGTCCCCCTCCCTTAGTGATTGTTATGCAAAAGTGTCTTGGGAAGGCATTAGTTCTTATGAGAAAAGTGTCTCTCTTTGCCATTTGTTATGAGAAATGTCTCTGGATGGTGCCCAGTTTTTGTGGGAAAGTATATTGGGAAGGTGTCTTGTCCTTGGTTCCCAGAAAAAGCTTAGACCAGGCATGGCCTCAGGAATTTATCTAACAGAAAAGTACTGAGGTACTGAAGTTAGAAAACTATAAGTATATAACATAAGAATATATATATATGAGATGAATAAAAGCAAAA
This sequence comes from Atrichornis clamosus, assembly GCA_013400975.1. Classification (NCBI taxonomy): domain Eukaryota; kingdom Metazoa; phylum Chordata; class Aves; order Passeriformes; family Menuridae; genus Atrichornis; species Atrichornis clamosus. The sequence goes on along the minus strand of WBMZ01011703.1, from coordinate 90,024 downwards.
ATCATTTTGGCAACAAAACCTATGTGGAGTTTTCAAAACGGCTTTGCAAAATAAAATCTCCCTGTGTGAATGCAGGTCTAAATGGATATTTGTATGTAGGCTATTCACATCACAAATATTCACATCTGTTTTCTTAAACAGAAAGAATATCCTCTCAGAGATTTTGAATTAATATTTTGGAATACATTTTTTCAGTGTTTTCCCACCTTCTATTCAGACAGATGCTGGAACAGATGAGATGAATAATACAAGATAACTGTTTCTATATTTGCCTCCTGCAAAGATCTTCATAGACAAACACATATGCAAGTATGCACAAAACTACTCTGAGTAATTAATTACAAAATCTTCCTTGACATCATGTTCCTCTTCTTATCTCCTTACAAGCCTTCCACATTATATCTGTTGCTTTATTAATTTAAATATTGATTGAATGAGAAGTTTACCAGTAAACAGGAAACTATAAACATATTGCTGTAAAATAAGAGTTTATTGATAAATCAGAGCATTAGGCATGTGACCATGTGCTACGAGAACCACTGAAGCAAGCTGCCCCAGATAATTCAGTGAATTAGTGATGGTAAAAACCATGAAAAAAAACCCACACAGCAATTTTTCTCTCTTGTTGTTTTTTTTCTGTTGTTTTGTTTGATAGGTTTGTTTTTTGCTTTCTTTGGTTTCGGGCATTTTTGGATTGGGTTTTTTTTCTTGGTTGGTTTTTGGGTTATTTTATCCTTCCCTGGTTCAGCACATTTAAAATGGAACACAGAGAAAATGCTTTTTCATATATTCTATTCCTCTCCTTTGTTGCTTTATTTGCACTACTACATTTATAAGTTAAAAGTTAGTAGAGATTCTGTCTGGATTCCATTTTAGGTCAAATGCATCCTGTCTCATTTTCCCAGTTCCGAAGTTTATACATTCAGTCCCAGGGGTGAGAGAAGTTAAAATGAGTCCACTGAGACTCCAATGTTATGTTAGTTGGGTACCTTTAAAGACCAGTAGAGGGAGATCCAGCTCTCTTAATTAAACCCTATACCAGTGGTTTCCTGGAAAATTTATTTCCCCTCCTATTCCTCACAAGGATACCTTTTAGTTCCTCTGAGCTTCAAATGAGAGTAAAAATCCAGTATTGCTCACTTGGCTCCTGCCTCGTTGGCTCTGAGCTTTACATGGGCAGAATAGGACACTCTCACACAACCTACAAGAGGACCTTGATCTGCAGCCAGCAGCTGAAGCCATACATTTAAAACAGTCATGGTTGCTGCTTCCCCTGAGGACGTTCCTTTCTGTCTCCCAGCACAAGTACTGAGAATTGATGGGCAAGAAAGGTGGTCAGGAAGATGTCAGATTAAAGGGAAATGTACTTAGTGAATTCAGGATCCTACAGGCTTAGAGAGCGGAAGTGACTGTTCTGGGATCTACATTGCAGTGTAGAGTCTGATGATCTTGTTTCATTAAGCAGGGGGATAAACAACAACAAAACAACATTTTAATGTTAACTCCTATTAATTCCCTCAAACACTTCAATCCCACACCGGACGCTACTGCCATAAGGTCCCCTATGGAAATGTTATGAGATGTAATAAAAATATTGTAAATATATGCCTTTGAAAGAGTAACTAAAATCACTAAACACCTGACAATTAACTATATATGTTATGCTGCCCTCAATAGCACTTCTGTCCTGCATAGGATGTAAAAAAATTGTTGGTTGTATATTTCTCTCTTTCTGTACGACTTCTGCTGGAAACTCTTTGCCAGTAGTGGCAATAAAGTTCATACTCATATAACAGGTTTATCAATGTTGCTACCTGTTTTGGCAAGTTAAAAATATTTCTTATTTTGTTTGCACAGAGCTAGTTGGGCTTTGTGCGTGTCAGTGTATTTCTGCTGCTAATATAAGAAGCCTTATTTAAGCTGAGCAGAGCTCAATAAAGAAGAAGAGACTATGATTTCATCATAAACACTAACATATATTATAGATGGGATGAGAGCCCTTAGCTGGGGTCCAAGGGAGTACACCCTCAAATCCTTTACAGCAGTTCATGAAGCAGCACATATGGTTCCCTAAGCAGCATAAAAGATTGAGTCATGCCTAAAGCTATAGGCCCTGGCATACAGTGAAGGCATGGAGCAGACTGAAGGCTGCCCAAGATTTACATGTCTCCAACATAATTTCTCTATGAAACCTTTCCCTCTCCTTCTGTCTCTCTCTCCTCTCTCCCCCTCCCTAACTGCTATTATCCTTGTTTGAAGTGCTTAGCTCACTGCATTGGCTATAAGCTTTGTCACACATTCAGCACTTCAAAATGCTCTGCAGTAGCAATGAAAATGCTCAATTAAGTTCAGATGGGAAGAAGAGGAAGAGAGAAAATAGGAGTTTATAAAGAATTGATTATAGTTAACATTATACAGACATCTAATGCTGGACAGAGGGAGGGTTGTGCTCTATGAAGACTGCACGAAGAAAATAAACACACCAATTTTAGTCAGGAATTGCTAGATCAGGACTAGCTCTCCGAAGTCATAAAGATTCCTATTTCTTCTCTTTCTCTCATGGACACAGTTAGCCTCAAAAATGAGAATAAAAGGCCCATTATTGCCCACTGGTGGTGGTATTCAGACATGCCAGCCAACAGTAGAGACACTGTTTTCTAGGTTGCCATTATTGAAATATTTGGATGAAATGAAGAAAGAATGCTGCTACTAAGCAACTTGTGCTCAGGCTAATGTCACAGAATTTATGGTTATAATTTTTTAATAATGAATCAGTGGTCTTAATGTGTTTGCAGAGCCACACATGGCAGGAATATTATCTCCCGAGACCACAAGGTCTATCAATCTAATAGGAACAAGCAGAAAAAAATGCAGACATTAAATCTAGATAAAGTTTCTGGAAAACAAAACAAAACCAACTGCATTTGACCTTGCTTCAGCTCCTGAAACAGCAGTTATTGATATAACCTTAGGACAAAAATGCACCTATATGCAGATTTTCCTTCTACCAATACCAGAGAGAGGTTTTAGGGATCTAACTTGTTCATAATAATCCATATTTTTCTGCATCTATCTATATATATATAAAGTAAACTCTTTACATTATATGCAGTTCTGATAAATTCCTGAAAGATATGCATTTTTTTAAGCATCATAAACTTTATGTACCAGAGTTACAGATTATATTCAAGTACAGATTAAATCTTTGCATCACTCTATTATAGCTATGTCCAGAAATTAATTTCTCTTCTGTAATCACAGTCTTACCAAAAATAAATTACGATTATGAAGAGATTAGAGATTCAACAGTCACAAACATCTTAAATTCACTGCTTATAGGACTTAGATATTCTAATACAAAACCACTTCCATTGTTTCACCTGTCAGCATTTTATTATGATCACTTATCAGAGGTTTTTGAAAATCTTGTTTAATTGACTTTCAGTGAGGTTCAACCTACTAGGTGATTTAGAAGTACAACTGAAACTCTTGGTCTATATGTTTGTACTGAAATGCTTGAAATCTGGACATTTTGGCTCAGATAATTGTTTGCTGAAGAGTTGCCACAGAAAGAAACCTGGGGGTCTTGTGGATGGCAAGTTGAATATGAGTCAGCAGTGCCCTGGCAGCCAGGAGGGTCAACCCTGTCCTGGGGGGCATCAGGCCCAGCATCGCCAGCCGGGCAAGGGAGGGGATTGTCCCGCTCTGCTCTGCATTGGAGCGGCCTCACCTCGAGAGCTGGGGGCAGCTTTGGGTGCCACAACATTAGAAAGACACTGAGCTATCGGAGAGTGTCCAAAGAAGGACTATGAAGGTGGTGAAGGGCCCTGAGGGGAAGCCGTATGAGGAGTGACTGAGGTCGTCTGTTCAGNCTGGGTCTGTTCAGCCTGGAGCAGAGGAGACTGAGGAGAGACCTCATTGCAGTTACAACTTCCTCGTGAGGGGAAGAGGGGGGCAGACACTGATCTCTTCTCTGTGTTGACCTGTGACAGGACCTGAGGAAATAGCCTGAAGTTGTGTCAGGGGAGGTTTAGGTTGGATATCAGGAAAAGGTTCTTCACCCAGAGGGTGGTTGGGCACTGGAAGGGGCTCCCCAGGGCAGTGGTCACAGCACCAAGCCTGACAGAGTTCAAGTGTTTGATCAAAATTCTTGGACACATGGTGTGACTTTTGGAGATGGTCCTGTGCAGGGCCAGGAGTTGGACTAGATGATACTTGTGGGCTCTTTCCAAGTCAGCTAATTCTGTGATTCTGTGATATGCAAACAAAAATGTACATACATAAGATGAAATTCTAGATAATTACTAAATATAAATTAATTAATGTATTAATCTTTTATTTCAAAAAAACCCTTTTTTTGTTTAAAAAAGTCTGTAGGTAGAAAATAAAAATCATCCTCTTTAGTAATCACCTAATTGAATACTGATTGAGTTTTAGTATTAGCTTTTTCCCTGAGCATTTAATGTTTTCCATTTCTGAGAGAAAATCACGAACTGTGGTTTATCACCTCTTCAAATTCTAGGGAAGGATTCTGGGACACCACAGTAGAGACTTCATTTCATTTATCATATATTTTTACAATGTCAGGCACTTTAATCTGGAAATGTAACCTACTCATTTAATATATTGGATCTTTCCAGGTTTTTAATCAATACAAATGCATTCTCTGAAAAATCCTGTTAGGAATTATAAAGTTCAATTTCCATAGACTGGAATTACGGGGCCCATGAAGAGCGTTCTGCACAGGAAGGACTGTCAGGAATAGCCCTCAAGGAGAGGCATTTCAGCACTGAGTTGCACTACTCAGAAGAGCCCTTTCTAACCAAGCAAAATTGCAATTCCTTCTTGTAAGACTTAACAACAGTGTTATGTTCCAAGAGCCAATCATTCAAGTACAGACAATTCAAACAGAGAGGATTAAAGTGAAAAGGCTATGGAAGAATAAGGCCTGTAAATTGAAGGTGAAACAGCTAAGTAGAGAACTTGATATTTCCAGGGCCAGCAATAATGTACCCTATTTTCCTTTTGGCCCTGGTCCACTTAATGATATTTGTGACCAAGCAGTGCTGCCAACACTCAGCCCTTTGCTTTTATTCTTATGGAGTGAGTCAGAGAGGCATATCTTGGGGAAAGTGCACCCATGTCAGAAAAAAAAAAAAAGTATATATGATTTTTGTCAGTCTCAGCAGATGAAATAAAAATAAAAGAATGCAAATGAAAGCTAAAGATAGACAGAAACATTGTGCATGAGCTCATCTATCCAGCCAAAGAGCTGGGTCAGGAAATTATAGCATTGGGGTACCCATGATTAACTGTTTTTCCAGTAGTGAATAAAGGGATTTTGGGAGTCAGGCAAAATAAATGACAGTTCAGAGAAACCTAAATTAGCAAGTGTTTTTTGAATCACCTTCCCCAAGACACCAGTCGGGAGTCCAATGATCTTCCCAACACTATCATCAGCTAGTTCCTTACTGTCCCCCTTACTCCACTGTCGCTGCCATGGAGTCTCCATTCAAATCCTTGTCATTAGAGTGATACTGCTCTATTCATCTTCACCAGTCACTCTTTACAGATTTTCTATGAAGAAACAGTAGTAAAGATCCCTCCCCTAAACCTTCATAGTAATAGGAAACCACTGCTTGTCCTCGTCCTATGGCTCCTCGTCCTATGACTCCTGCAACATTCCCACCTCCGGCTGCTGCTGGGTCAGCCTGGTCAAGGGGAATGACAGAGCACATCAACAGAACATAACAAGCATGAGCAGGAACACTGTTTTAACATGTAGGATGGCCATAACAGCAAATGAAACAAGTGACCTGGCCTGTCACAAAGATGATCTATAAACTGAATCCTGCAAACCTGTTACCACTGTCTTGTAAAACTTTTCTGCAGAGGGGTTTTATCCAGACACATTTCTACAAAAACTTTGCACACCTGCAGTTTTGTAAAAGTCTGGGCTTTTATTTACTCAGAAAGAAGTCAGTAGTGAACTCCCCAAATATAAAATTACTGAACAGTTCTTAAATCATCAGCTTTCTTTGAATTCCATGTGATCAGAAAGAATGTAACACTGTCCCAGTACCATTTACTTTAGTGACACTCTGTGAGAGTAGAGCAGTTAGAAACAATTTTTCTGCATTTGATCCTAATATTCACCATATATATTCTACCATAGTCCTCTACACTCACTACTTGCCTTCTTAGATTCTATACCACAAGTTTCCCTGTGCATGTGTGTGATTTATAATACAAGGGTTATCCATAATTAGAACTGATAAATAAGAATTGGCAATTAGAGGAAGCTTAAGAAATTTTTTACCGTATCTGAGCAAAATGACTAAATTGCAAGTGACAAGCTTGTAAATTAAAAATCTGAAAATATGAAAACTTTATTACAAGTGTGTCATATGTGAATCAAGTGGCATATAATTAGATATGTAGTCATTTTATTATGGTTTATTTGTTGCTGGCTCATAAAGACTTTTTATCTTGAAAAGCTCCCTGACTGTGACATCTGCTATAGAGTGGCCATGAAAAGAAGTGTTGAAACATTCCCATTAAAGATTTGTAAAACTACTTGAGAGAAATTACATTAAAAAACTACCCTAGAAGATACTTACAGGAGTTACATTTGGAAGTGGTACAAACCATTAACTTCTGAAAACAAGCTTTCTGTCATTAGACAGGAAGTCTTGCTTTCATTCTTTTTGTTTCAGTTTATTATACAAAGCATTTACCTTCTCCTTTGAAATGAAAGACAATTAGGCTTAGGCAGTGCACTAATGATAAATTCAATCGGGTTTACTTGGCAAGGTTTTTGTAGTGGGGGAGCTGCAGGGGCGGCTCCTGGAAGAAGGGACCAGAAGCTGCCCCTGTGCTGGACACAACCACTCCAAAACGGACCAGCTGCTGGGCAAAGCTGAGCCTATCAGTGATGCTGGTGACACCACATAGCAGCTGTGAGGGAGAGGAGTGAGAAAAAACAAGAAAAATAATGTTGTAGAAAACCAGGTCTGTGAAGAAGGAGTGGGAGTAGGTGCTTCAGGTGCTGTAGCAGAGATTTCCCTGCAACCCAGGAAAAATTCATGGTGAAAAAATCATTTAGCTAGAGCTCATGGAAGACCTTGATGGAGCAGACATCCACACTGCAGCCCATGGAGAACCACATGCCAGAGCAGCTGGATGTGCCTTGAAGGAAGTTGAAATCCACAGAGAGAAGCCCACACAAGAGCAGGTTCCTGGCAGGACTGCTGCCCCTGGGGGACCACACATGCAGCAGCAGTCTATTCCCAAAGAACTGTGCCCCATGGGAGGAAACCCATGCTAGAGCAGGGGAAGAGTGTGAGGAGGAAGGAACGTGGTAGCAAAGTGTTATGAGTTGACCACAATCCTGATACCCCATCCCCTATCCACTGCTTTGAAGGTAAGAGCTAGAAGAGTTGGGAATGAAGAAAGTTGAGCCTAAGAAGGTGGGAGGGAACTGTTTTTAGCTTTATTTTCTTGTTGTTTCTTATTATCCTACTCTATTTTTAATTGTCAATAAAATAAATTAGTCTTCCCCAAGTCAAGTGTTTTTCCTGTTATGGTAATTGATCTCCCTGTCCCTATGTAGATTCACAAACTATTTCATTGTATTTTCTTCCCCTGTCCTGCTGAGGAGGAGGGAGAAAACAGCTTGGTGAACACTTGGTGGCCAGCCAAGACCAGGCCATTACAGCAATGTAAAATTTAGGCATATTAATCTGTAGTTTGAGACTTGGGTGAGATTATCTCACTGACCTCTTCTGTTCTTTCTAAGCTCAGTATAGTTCAACATACAGAATGAAATTGCCACTGCCTAAGATGAGCAGCATTTTTCTTCAGATCAGCAGACAGAAGAAACCCAGGCAGAAAAGTAGGTATAAAAAATAGGCAGATTCTAATTTTAGCAGTTCTTTCCAACTTTCCTCCTTCCTTCTTCATCTGTCCACTTTGGCACCTTTCTCCACACTCTGTCTCCCACCCCATCTACAGGATAGAAGCACTCTTGTGTCCCATCTCTGTCCCTGACACGTCCTTTGTGCTTCCAAGTGCAGAAGGAGTTCTTGGTCATTCAGGACAAGAAAAATGAAAAGGCAGCAGGACAAAACTCCTGAGGGCCAAGATCAAGATAAGCCTTGGTAAATGACTCTACCTGAGCTTCCCTCCAGATCTGTTTGTGATGATCAAATACAGAAGCCCTGCAGAAACCACAGCAGGTTCACCATACTGTGCAGACTTATTGCACTACAACCCCAAGATAATAGAAAGTTATTGTTAAAGACATTGATATAAAACAGCATGAAAAAAATACCGTCTCAAGTTAGATCAAGAGTATCTCACAGACACAGACTTTCAGTCTGCTCCAAAACTTTTCTTGAGCAAATGAGGTGCCTTTTAATGCCTCAGTGTGAAATGTCATCCCCAAGTTTTTGTTTCTCTCTAATTAGTTAATTGACTCACTCTGAATGCTTAAGAAATAAATTTAATTTCCATTTATCATTCTTCTCAAAGAAACTACACATTTAAATATATACAAAATTTCTAACATTAAAAAGTCCTAGATTTTATAGTCTTGTTGCACAAGAGTTTACCAACTTCTGGTTCTCTAAGACCACTTTGCAGTCTTCTGGCAGTTCAGGAACCACATTATGGTCCCACCAAGCTCTACTTCCAGCATTGGCCACTGACACTGTTCTAAACAATTGTACATTACAACAGTTATTGGTGTGCTCTAAGTTAAACCAGTTTCTACACTGAATAGAACATAGTGTTGTGCACAGTCTTCTTTGATCACCACAGCCTGTTCCAGCTCCTCTGTGCTTATGGATGTATAGTGAAATCATAATTAAATCATTATTCTCTTCCAGTAAATCCATACTACATGGTCCACACTCCATGTGAGGGTATGTGTATTTCATAACAGTTCTGATGAACCTTGATATCTTAATTTCACCATTTAGCAGAGGAAACTGCTGGAAAGCACTAAGTAGTGATGATGTCAGTTGTCAATAATATCTGCAATGCCATCTATCTGAGCAGTAAAATTGGGAATGCTTTCGTCAGTCTTGCCATACCTGTGATTAGGTGACAAAGGCTCTCAGAGGGATAAAACAAAATAAAGCACACTGTAATATAAGACATACATGACATGGAAAGTAGTGATTAATTGTGCCAGTTACTGACAGAAGTCAGTGCATTCAGAAATACTGTACTTCTTTTCATCTTCTCAAAAACGTATTTTTTGTGCTAATGGGCATGTGAGTCATGCTGTGAACTCAAGGAAATGCTGGGGCAAAACAGTGACACATACACTAATTCCTATCAGTGAGAAATAAATTTAGAGTATCAAGATTCTTATGATGTCTCACAGCAACTTCAGCCTTGCATGATCAAAATCATTGGGGCTATTCTCTCTCTTTCACAAATCACACATATAGAGAAAGAAAACCTTTTCAATTAATTTCACTACTGACATATCTCTCCTGGTGCCTATATTTTTCTTGCATTATTTCAACTATCTATTTCAACTAATTTTTTTTTTCATAGATAATGTGCTTTTAGTTTTCTCCAGTAATTTTTGGAGGGTTGTGGCCTTTGGGTTTTTTTCAGTTGTTTGTTGTTTTGTTGAGTTTTTTTTCTGGGGGGAATGTTAGGGTTTTGGTTGGTTTTTTTTAAATAATCTTGTGCTTTGGAACAACAGAATGGCATGTATGTGTTTTTTCAAAATATACAGCAGCATGATTGTCTATGGTTTTTTGATTTCTTGCTTCCCTATAAACTTTATATAACTGCAATATTCTAGCACTATCGACAAGTTATTTCAGATTAGTAACAGTTGCTATATTAAAGTATATGCTTAATTCCATTTTTGTGTCCAGAATGAAAAGTAAAATTGGATTGAAATCTGATCCCAGATTCTTTATATTGCCTCCAGCTGAATAATTTTTTGTGTGTTTTTGTGATATTCTTCATCTAATTTTAGTATCACTGAAAACTTTAGTTAATTTTCAAAGTGAGATATAAAATGTAGTATATTAATCGTACCACCGAAGTCTTACAGTGCTGAAAATAAATGGAAGGTTAATAACAGTTTTAAAAATTAAAAAAATGTGGTAAACAGAGAGTGCAGAATTGGAAATTGATGTGATTGGTCCTCAGGCCAGAATCCTGTCTTTGGGACTTGAATTAGTCTTTTAGAAATGAAAAACAGGTCACTTTTTCCTTTCCTTTTAGTACTTTATTGGTGGTTTGCTGTATGCTAATATAGAAAAACTCAGAGAAATAACTTTAAAAGCGTGAGATTTGGAATCTGTTCACTCCTTGAATTTGTGGGTTTTGATCTGACTTCTTCCAGCTCCCAGAAGAGACCTTATCCAACAAGCTAGGGGTACATATGACCCTCTTGTTCTGCAAGGAAAAAGAGGAAGAGTTAGTTTAAGGTCAATGCTTACAGTGAATTCTACATTCTGGTCCTAGTACTCTTTGTGCATTTGATTCAGGTGATTTCAGGTAGCACACAAGAGAAAGACACTTAAAAATTATTAAATAAAGAAAAAAGAAAAATCTACCGAAAGCATGCCAGTTATAATGACTGTGCAAGCTAGACCCAGCTTCTAAGACTGGCTACTTCTTCTGAGAGAAAAAGCTCTAACCTTTTCTATCCTCCAGCTGGGAGTCCAGACAAAGAGGATTGTAGACACTATGTTCTGCTAAACTCTCTTCCAAAAGTCAGTGTTAAGTATGCTTATCAAGAGGAGAGGAGAAAATGAAGGGTGCCACAGTCCTGATAGGCAGAGGTGGTTCTGGGCTTGTGCTCATGTGATTTTCAGGCACTTAAGAGCTGACCATGCAGACTTGGCATCTACATATAGCTGAGGATTTACACAGAGGATTGGGAGGAAGGAACCTGAGGTGTGAAATCTGTTTCCACTCTAATCCCTAGCAATTTGTCATGGAACTTAATGAAACTCATTCTTGTTCAGAAACCTCTGGAGCCAAAACAATCATGTTAAACATTGTCTTAGAAAATGAAAAAAAAAATATAGTTCCGAATTTTTGTAAGTGTTTGGTTTTTTTAAAAAATCATATTTCTCTATTAATCTATTTATTTATTTTTATTACTTTAAATTGAACTGCCATGAGCAAGAAAATTTGTTTTCCCATGATTAGAGATTAGCACAAAGTTTGGTTTTTCTTGTCCTCTGGAGCCTTCAAGAATCAGATAAGTTTAAATCTTCTAGCTAATTAACTCTATTTCCTCTAAGTTTCTTCCTCCTGTGTCATGAAACTTGCTGTACAAGCACTTTCTTATAAAGTTCAACTGCTGCATCATAAAAAAATAAAAAAGGAAAAAAATAAAAAGTTTTATTTGCTGCAGTACCTTAGAATTCTAGGTCTGTATACCCAGAGTGTGTCTTTACAAGTAATGAAGTTCACACTGGTTGTTGGGTGCACATCATTGATTCAGAGATAGCTAAAAGCTGAGGGACCTCTCCTCCTGGCTGCCAGGTGATGCCCTGATATGCAGCTCAAGGCTAGCTGCAAGGCATATTCTCAGCAAAAAGAGCCTCTGTTCTAAAGTAAGTACTAAAATGTACTTACAGTCCACTTCTCAGTCTGAAATGTAGTCTTTAGTTCATATTTTCTAATCTCTCTATATACATGCAATGGAAAATAATCCAGCACTGGGATAATTAGGACAATAAAACATCCTGTGCTTTACTCTCTGACTTGAGATAAGGACAAAAAATGTTGCAAAGCATATAGACTCCTCCAACATTCTTAATGTAAAAGATCTTTGTAAAGTTTATCTGTGTACAAGTAGGAGTCTTCAAAATCTGTGCTACCCTCTTTCTAAAGAAAGAGTAATTGCCGAGACCAGTTTATGCAATCACACTGAAGTACAATCTCAGTGCATAAGCATTGGTGCATTGTTTCATCCAAATTGCTTTTATTACCTTGTTCTGTCCCCTTTATTTGTGCATCCACACTTCCTGCAAAGAGAAGACATGGATAATTTCTATGGGAAACATTGTACATGCATGTCTTCCATATGTTCCTCTCTCTCTCTAGCATATTTACTTCTCATTTCATTCAAAAGCAGGTATATTATTCAAATTAAGGTTGTTGGCATAATGAGAGAGTATATGCACCTCTCACTTGAATTATTATGAACAAATAAAGAAACAAATCAGGGCTATATTCTGCTGTCAGTTTTAATTTTTAAGCCCCACTCAAGTGAAAAAGAAGATTAGAAAAAAAGATGTTGCATTAGGGATATTTTTTCAGGCCTGTGCTCCTCATCAGTGATGGCAGGAAGATATTTTATATAAGCAAAGATAATATTTGATTGTTTTGTGTAGGTATTTAAATATATATAAAGATTAATTTGTATTTAAATAAAATATCCATACATACCTGAGTTTAGAGAAATTTTGATTCATTTTGTTTCCTTTGAAAGTGTAGTTGTACCATCTAGTCACAACAGTCATAAAAGAACTTTACAAGTACCTTTAGCTTTTTAATTTTTTTCTGTTATTGCTCTTATTTGCTATCATTCAGATAGACATAAACCAGAACATAAATCAAGCATTTCTTGTATCTCAAGGTACTAACCCTCTGTCAGAAATGAGTGATTTAGGGCACTTAAAAAATCACTGTCAAATGTATCAACAAGAACAGGTTTAAAATAAATTTTTGAAGGTGTAACTTAATAAAGTTCAATGACAAAGTTCACTCTATTACGTACTACATACAAAGGAAAAATGAGTTGGGATCCAGCTAGAATGATTTACAGAGAAACCAGACATGCCAAAGGGTGAGGGAGAGCCTTCCAGTGGAGTCATGAGTCTGAGAGCAGAAAGTCTTGCTTTCTAAACTCCTGATGGAGCTTAGGTACAGATAAATCCAATCTTAGTCTCAGACTTTTTCAATAGTATATATCTAAAGGATTTAGCAGCACTTAATAATTTATTAATTTAATATTTACAGAGTGAGTCAATAGGTTTTACTACAATCACTTAATTATAGGTCCAAGATGGCAATATTTATACTGTACTTGGTATAGGGTATTGTAATCAATTCACACATACATGCACATAGACACAAAGATATAGCTATACAGACATATGGATAAACGTACAAAGGTATCTGTTAAAAAATTCCCCTTGAGTTCTGTGAAATACTCGTTTCAAATTTCTTTACATTTCTCAACGAGTGAGTGTGGGCCCTTAAGGAGTGGGGGTATCAGCCCAGCTCCCATTGCTGCCTTTTGGCAGTGGTCCTCTGAGTACTGTGAACCTGGCAGTCCCCGAGCCCTGAGGGGTGTCCCACTCCAAAGGAGAGGCTGGCACAGCCACAACCTGTGGTCCTGGAGAGCTGAAAGGGCCTCACTCGAGACCACTGTTTATGGTGTTGCAAGATGATTGGCTTTAGTCACAGAATAAGCTGAGTTGGAAGGGACCCGCAAGGCTCATCGAGTCCAGTTCCAGCCCCGCACAGCACCATCCCTCAGTCAGTTTCCATCCTGATTGCAGCCTAAGTTGGCAATTGGTGGAATTTTTAAGGAGCCCAGTAACCATGGCACCATTTTGCTTGGGATACAATTCAGGTAGGTAATGTTCCAAGGTGGATGGGGATGACAGATTGCCACTCATTCCCCACCTTGGTCAGGCAACAGTAGCCCCCGATACAGGCAGTGCCAGCCCCACCCCAGGCACGCAAGGGCTCCTGATGTGGTCAAGGGACACTTTGCTGCCCAACTCATTACACAAAGACTAAGGCCTGATAGGAATTCCTGGGATAATATAGTGGCCTCAAGGAAGCAGGGGAAGTACACACCATCACACCCTCCTAAACTTACATAAAATGCTTTGCATTTCAGATGAAAATCCCTATTGACTTCATATTTCACCAAGTATCACCTATTCTTCAATCAATTGCTAATAAAGATATACAGCTTCCAAGTTCCTAGGCAAAAGTCTAGTACTATATTTTTTATTATTTTAATAACTTTAAATTATTAAAGTTATTGGAAGCAGTTAGATGTAGTTGAATGTATCAGTTATAACTGCGTGCACACATTATTTTTATGGTGATGATTATCCTTTGCATAGGTAATAATTAAAGAGACATAAATTGTGGGTCAGACTAGGTGACCTTTAAAGGTCCCTTCCAACCCAAATCATTCTATGATTCTATGAAACCTGTTATCTGATCCATGCAATAAATCAGCCCCTGCACTGTGGAATGACTGTCCCAAGATTTTTCATTAGTCATTTTAACCTTCATTTTGCAAAGACAAATACTAGTTTTATGCCTATTGAAAGATAAATCTCTTCCAACAAATGACAGAACCTCAGTGATGGTATTCTAAGCACTTGTACGTAAAGACAACATTTTAAAACTATAATGATTTTCATATTTTGTAATCTCCATATATAGTTACACTATGATGCACACAGTCACACTTGGTTTCTCTTCTTCATCAGATTCTATCTTCATTTTCTTTAACAAGGACAGCAATCAATGACATGATAATTTTTTTTTCATTAAAACTAAGCAGCTTTTTTACCTCCTTTATTTTCAATTATTCAGATGAGTTAGAAATTTCTTTGTCATTTTTTAATCTATATTACAGGTAGATTGAATATCCAAATTATGTTCCTTGGTTCAAATGTTGGAAAACATTTTAATTGTCTTTCTAATCTAGATAAAAACCTTGTAAATAACTTTAAAAATATATGGGTTTGAATCAGTTTGATATTTCTGGCTACTACACATTTTATTATGTTTCAATGTTATACTCAGTCCAAATATGCATAATGTGCCTTGTAATTCTGTTAAAGAAAGTAGTACTCAATACTAAACTATACTTTGCTACAACTACATACTGTAGTTGATTTTTTGCTAGTGTCACAGACTGTAACATAGTACAGCATATGGAAATGAATATTGCCCTTTACATTTTTTTATCTGAACTATCAACATATTCTTGCATGCCTACTGATATTTATGGATCAGTAATAACAGCACAAAGATTTTTTCATATTTAATAAATATTTATTTATGACTAATAAAATTAATAAATAACAATAGCTATTACAAAGAAAAACATAAGACTGTTTTCTCCGGGTTTCTTGTTATTTCACTGGTGAATGGAATCTTTTTGATGACTTTTCTGTGATATATCTTATAAACTTTACAGTCAAATAAACTGGAGAAAAACTTTCAATGTTCTGTAGTATCCAGTTTTCCATTCCCGAGAGCACATGTAAGTAAGGTTCGTATCATCTGACAGCCTTCCAAAACAGCTCAGATTCCTTCACAGAATCACAGATGGCTGAGGTTGGAAGGGGCTTCCTGAGCTCATCTGATCTAAACAGCCTGCGAGGCCACATAAGAGCCCATTGCCTGTCTTTGGGCACCACTGAAAAGAGCCTGGCTCTGTGTTGTCTGAGCCCTCCCTTCAGGTATTTGTACAGACCCCTGTGAGCCTTCTTTTTTCCAGGCTAGGCAGTCCCAGCTCCCTTCTCATAGGAGAGATGCTCCAGTTCAGTTTCCAACAACACTTTGCACTGCCGATCGCCCCGCTCTGTGCCCATCCAGTGGGTCAGGTTCCAGCCCACCTCACTGTCTGCTCATTCAGCCCATTTATCTTCAGCTTCTGCATAAAGAACTTATGGATGATGGCACTGAAAGACTTACTGAAGTCTAGGCAGACAATATCTTCTGCTTTCGGCTCATCTACCAAGACAGACATTTCTTCATAGATGACCTGACTGCTCAAGCAAGGCTTCACCTTTGTTGACCCATGATGACTATTCCTTACCACCTTCACGTCTTTCATTTGCTTGGAAATGGTTTCCAAGACTAGTAGTTCCATCACTTTAAAGGAGGGAATCTAAACAGGAACATTAAGAACACTACCTAAAAAACAACATAACTGTAGCACTTGCAGTACCTTGCATTTCTGAGAAAAAGTTGCACTGACTTAATCGAATCTATGGTAATTTTTGCCAGTTGAAGGTTTCAATTCTGAGATTACTGTTGAGTGAACACATTTGTTCCTCTTCTGCCCATATATTAAAATAGATTAATATTTCACATTCTCACAAAGATAAAAATATTTTCAGATGTTCTGATAATGAAGCCTCTAACTACCAGATACTTCTAAAAATAGTCAAGTAATACCAAATACCATAAATATAAACCAAAATAAATTTATTAAATTTCATTTCTACTAGACTATTCACTTTATTGACATACAGAGAAATGCATACCAATGCATTTATGTTCCTGCATTACCAATTTTATTTCACAAAGTATTCTAGAACATTCTAATTTATTTCACTTAAATTATAATTTCATTTTTCCTCCTTGTACTTTTTCGTAATATTTAATATTTAGTAATACTTAGGAATATTTTGGCTATTAAAAATGAATGATAGTAAAAAAACTCATATTGAATGATGACATGATGCTGAGCAAAACACAAAGGAAACTTATTTCACAGTTACATGTTTATAAAATTCACATATATATTTCCACAAATTTTTCTGAATTTACACATTTTTTTCACCTTGGAATATTTTCAGCTCAAACTGGAGTGATGCACAAAGTGAAGCCATTATTTTTGCCTAAGTTAGTTCTATAAATATTAATCATAACCTCATCTACATCAGAGGCTTGCAAATACATTTCTTACCACTATAACATTCCTACACTAGAAATTAAGGAGATTTCCTCCTGCACAGAGTCCACTTAAGCACTGACAAAATTCTACTCAAAACTTGAAATAGAAAAAAGCAAGGCCTGTATCTGACAAGGAGTAGCATTCTTTTAATCTCAAGAGTGTTAGAATTCAAGAATCAGCTACTAGCACAAGCTTTGTTTTAAAATGCAACATCCATGGTTTAGGGAATTCCCAAGTATTTCCTCTAAAAACAGCTTTTTTTTTTCCTGAGTAATGATGTATAGTCATAAAACTGTGAAATAAATCCTTCCTGGAGCAATTTGTCAGTTCAGAAAATATCCAAACCTCAAGGAAGTTACATTACCTTGATCCAGCTTCAGCTTCTGATAAACAACTCCCTTCCAGATGATTGCATTTTTTCTCTACAGTATTTCTTCATTTAAATTGCAGTTTCACCTGTAAAATGCTATATACTTAATTTTTATAAGTTTGGAAGAAATCAGTTTTCGAGAGACGAGAAAAAATGCAAGGCCATCAGGCATCTTTTGCTGGAAAGAGGCACTTCAGTGTTTAAGAATGAGCTTCACAAGTTGGATGGGTCTCTTAGGGGTGCATTCCAGCTTGGCCCCATCTACCTCCCTGGCTTTCTTAGTAGTACAAAAATCAATCTTAAATCATGACTACCCAGTGGAGATTCATATTTCAAGGGCATAAAACAAGCAGATGAATATCATGCAGCAAACAGCTCTGCTGGAGGTCAATAGAAAAGCCATTTCTTTAGGTGTTACTGCTAGATGGGTTCACAGACATTAACTGCAGCATCGGCAAAGAGAATATTAGAGCTAGCTTATATCAGGTTGTTACCGTTTGATTTCATGTCAATCCAGCTATACTATAATCCCATATTTTGGAAAAACAAGCAATTTCTTCTTTCTCAAGCAATGTACAATAAAATGTACTTACATACACACTTTCTTCATCTTCTCTATTTACTAACCAGATTTGGATCATGGTATTCAGCACATTTGCAGCAGCAAATATTTTGGGACTAAATTTATTTCTTACTTTTAAATTCATTGCTATGGAAAAATATTGTAGATATATTTGTAACAATTTCACAAACATTGCAGCTATTTCATTTCTTTTGCGTTTGTGTGCTGTATCTGCCAGAAAAGCTGATACTGTAATTTAACCACCTGAAGAATACGTTTCTAGCTCTCAGTGATCCATAGCAGTGTAATTATCAGATCAGGAGATGTAACACAACCTGTCTCATGTAGCTCACCAATAAATGTGCAACCACTAACGGTATTCCTATCCTGACCACCTATTTAGAAGACGGTGGAAGCATTAGGTGGTTCTTATTTCGTACATAACCACTCCCTGGGGTAAGCAAAAGACATTAGAAATAGCCACACTACTAAGAATGTAAAATCAACCTTCAAGCTTTAGAAAAATTTTCAGGCTTTCACAGAGAAAATGAAAATGTTAGTAAAAAAGCTTCTGCAGCTGATATTGTGAGTGCTATTACGCTTATCATTTGCTTTGGGAAAAGTTCATTTGGACAAACTGAAATAAGTATTCAAAAAAGAGATGATGTTCCAAAAGCTTTGATCAAGGACATAGAATGAACTTCTATTAATTTATTTTAGAATTATTAGACACAAGAATGTCTGATCTTTGGCAGTTTAGCAGGGGATTATAAAAACTAGATTTTTTTTTAATATACTCTGATAATTCAGCCCATTTCTTTCCCAGTTCTTTGACATGTTCTTTGTAAAATTTCCTTTTTCTGTATTACCTGGGCTATTTCTCTTAAGTTTCTAAGAAAGCATATTTAACAATGAAGGCAGGCACCTGCTTCGACTTCCCTTTCTTGATTACAGAACGTTTACTCTATTTTTGTGAAGGCTGCAGTGAAATTTTCCACCAGGAAGCATGTCCACATAAGCTCCTTGTGTTGAACCAAGAGAAATTGCTTGTTAGCTTTGAGGGGGGCAAAAATAATTGAAACAAAATAGAAGAATTTCAAGAAATACATCATACTTCATTTAGTTCACCTTGGGTGGTTGTGTTCTCTGGTCTCTAGAAGACTCTAAAGCTTTATGAAGCGTTGTATAAATCACATGACCCATTCTTTTCTGACTACTTCCTTTTCCAGAGTGTAACTAATTGTTTATTAAGATTTTGTGGATATTTATTCTTGTTTTAACTTTCTTCATTTCATTTCCCAAATTAAGGTTTGTAGAGAGCACCTATTTAGCTTACAGTGCTAGGCTGGGCCCTGCACACTGCACTGTGCAGCAGAAGGAGTCATGAAATGAAACACAATTTTGCAAGATGTTCTCATTTTTTATACTTATCTGGTTTATACCAGTGAATCTGGATACATTTAGATGTTGGACCCCTTGGATTCAGGTATGATCTCAGTCAAATTTTTCAAAGATCATCAGTATTTCTGAATCTTCTGTTTCACATTTGAAAAATCTGGTGGAAATGTGGAGAATATAGAATTAATTATGTACCTAAATATAGCATGATGTCTTTTTGACTGACTGCAGAAATTAGTGGTGATTATATTCCCAAATTTTGAATCAGGCTCTTTATTTTTTCTTATATATTTAGAATATTTATATAAAATTGTTAAATGCATTTAAATTATCTCTGTAGGCTAAGTTATATAGGAATTTGGTAGCTATCTCAAAATTACAGTAATCAATTCTGAATATATGTATTTAGGACTGAAGTGAAAATATTTTATGGTTTTAAAAGGCATCCACACATCTCTAACTCTGACATGAATCAACATTCTGAAAGAACATAACCATCATTATTCATGACTTAATGCTGTCAATAAAAATGTTATCAGAATATGTAGTTAATTAATTTATAACTGCCTTCTGAATATACTGAAGACTGTTCATGTCTCCTTTTTTTTTCACCTTGTCCATTATTTAGGGAAAAAATATATGTAATTTCCTTTTTTGGTTTTGTTTTAATAAATATATGTTCCTTGAAATTGAGCAATGGTTATATTTAACACTTAACTGTATACAAATGCATTTCCAAACCAATTGATACATCTTCAGTATGAGTCAGTAAGCAATTACTTCTCTGCCATTTAAACATTAATCTACCACAAAAACTATGTTGCTGTGATTAGTTCATTACAAAATATGTCATTATTATAGACTATTCTAAGACCACTTAAATTTCCTGCTTTTCTAAGCTGTTTGCCTGGCAATGGGATATTTTGAAGCACTCTCTGCCTGCCAAGGCTCCTTCTGGCCTGGAAATTTGGGATTCATCTGAGCATGCCCTCCATCCCTTACTCCATCCAGGCTTCATAGCCATGGAAGGAAAGGTGCCTCACAATGGAAAAAAAATTCACAAGAGCAACACACCCTCAAAGCACCACAGTCAAAAAAGTATCTAAGAAAAAGTTATGGTAATTATTATCAAAGTAGAAGAATATTGTAATCCTTCTAGAGATACACAAATTTTTATAGGAAATGCAGAATTAAAAAAGCTGTTCAGATACAGGCCGATGATCTTACCCATACTTTACCCTAAAAATTATCATGAGCATTAAATTGTATATTCATTTTCAGCATAATGATTTTAGAAAT
The DNA here is from genome assembly GCA_013400975.1 of Atrichornis clamosus. NCBI lineage: Eukaryota > Metazoa > Chordata > Aves > Passeriformes > Menuridae > Atrichornis > Atrichornis clamosus. The sequence goes on along the minus strand of WBMZ01011703.1, from coordinate 69,681 downwards.
CATTTGTTAGTCTCAGACCTTGGACATAAATAATATTAGACAATACCAGCAGAATAATCACTAATACTATGAAGGATTTATGTGAAGATACATGTTGTATGTGTCTTCAAAGTAAAGTCAAAGTAAAGTAAACTTACACTTAATGGCACTTTGTCTTTAGGGAAGTGTCAATAAAAGGAGTTTAGTACACAAGTTCTGGTGATAATGAGAATATTTCACCACTAAAAAGTCCTGCTGTCCTTTGTGTGTGAATTACTTCCCTTTAAATAATTTTAAACAATAAAAGTAATATCTAAAATTTGTTACTTGTACATTTCTACACGTGGATATTCACCTACAAAGTGCTCAAGGCCAGGCTGGATGAGGCTTTGAGCAACCTGGTTAACCACAAGGTGTCCCTGCCCATGGAAGGCAGGTTGGAAGCAGATGGTCTTCAAGGTGTCTTTCAACCCAAACTATTCTATGGTTCTATAATATCTCTCTTACATAAAATTTATGAAAATGTAGATACTTCATTATTGAAAATTTTTCATGTAACCAGAATGGAAAATTAAAAATATCAAGTGCATAAGTTAACATAGAGCTAAATTTTCATCTTAATGATGGTTAATTACTTGATTTTTCAAGTGGAAAAAGTTTTTTTGAGAGTGAGGGTGTAAATATAAAAATTACCTTTAAACTGAAGTAATTTTTCCAATTCAAGTAACATTTTTATTCCATTATTGTCAATGACAAAAACCAATCATCCTTAGCTTCGTAAATGAAACAGCTCAATTCTATGATATACAGTTGTATTTGATTAGATTTATATGGGGCAGTAATGATTGAGAAACTTTGCTTCAGTTCTGGTATTTCTCTATTCCTTTTTCATTTTTTTTCAAAATGAAAAGTCTTTATTTGCTTATAAAGCAAATATTCACTACACTACTAGCAAGGCAAATGGAGCATTGAACATATTGCAGTTTTGGTATTACCCAGAAAAAATATGGTAATTGACAGATATGTACTTTTTTCTGTACACAAAAACATTAACAGATGCAGTCATTATGTCTAGTGTTCCTGGCATCTGCATGTATCTGTTTGTCAAGCTAAACACACTTTAAAAAGGTGCAATATCTTTGCAGCTGTGACATACTGAGAGAAGAAACAAAAAAACACGAATGTAAGACAAACAAGGGCTGAGAATGACTAGGGAAAAAATACAGCACCGATCATTTATCAAACCATTTATACTATAAAAAAGCAGATACTAGGTTCCAGTTTCCTGCCAAATTCCAATCCCCTCAATAAAATGTGCCACTTCATTCTCTTGAATGAAACATAGACAAAACAATGAGTTAATGACCACAAGTGATGTAAGAGCTAAAGTGAATCAAATTGAAATCAAGGTTATTTGTCCATCACTTTTGACAAACAACTAGAAACTTTAAAAAGCCATTTAACTAATGTGTTCTTGAAAACTCTCCCTTGTTTAGAAATGACATGCCAATTCATCCATTTTGACCGGAATACTCTTCCAGTTTTAAAATCACACTGTTTTTTTTCTCTCAGCCAGGATGCCACTGGCATTCATCAAACAGAGAACAGAAAAACAAATCTTTTGTTCAAGATCATTCAGTTTGAGTGTTTAAATGGAGACCAATGACCTTGAGACACAAGCCTGGGTGCTTGTATCATTCAGAGCTCAGAAGTTATCTCTTCTCCCTGCAGTAATTTTTAAACAAATGTGCTTAAGCTTAAATGCTTATGCCCTCCAGCCAGCCTTGGGCAGAAACCTAAAATGAAGGTTTCATATGAAGCAAAAGGAAGAAATCAGAATGCTAGAATACATAAATGTAGTTATTATATTTTTTCATTGGCTACTTTGTAAGAAATACTCTGGGAAGACAACATTTCCATTTACCCTCTACTAGAGAAAGAAAGAGAGTAAAATATTGTCCTGATCATTTTCTCTGTGCAACTACGATACTTTGACAGATTTCTTAAACCATCGTTTTTGGGTACTTTGTATATGTGTGTGCTTTCAGAGATACTGAATTAGTTTCCTCATGAAGATGAATCCACTTCTGAAGCAGATATTCTGGTTATTTTTCATGTATACAGAGGTACCAGCCTTCATGATGCCACCTAAGCTGACTAGAATAATTAATTTTTTCATAACATCCTTTTCTTCTACAAAGAAGATACCTGCCCCATGAAAGGGAGGTCTGCAGGGATTGTTTTGGGGCAGGGAAGTGCTGAGGAAGAGGGACTATGCAACACATCAAGGAGTGTAACTTTTTGAAAGGATTGAACTAATTTCAGACCTGATTTCGCTGAAGCAGAGGACACAGTCATCTTCAGAGTTTAATTCTGTTCTCATTTATACTTGTATAAATCCAAGGAAATAAGTGAAAATGGAATTCAAATAGGATTATCTTACATAGGATCCTTTCTGCAATTACTATATGTATCGGTCAACACCATATGTGGCTATCCTCATTCTGAACACATTCAGATACAAAATGTTCTGAGATCTGAAAATTTTATCATTGTAATATATCTTAAATCTTGGCCAAAAACTTTCAGGAATAAGTCCATATACTAAAGATTAACTATTAATTATAACTGAAGAATAATTGATGATCACAGAGTTGAATTGTTCCCTAAGTAGCTGGTCACTAAAACAAAGAGTCAGATGCTGTATTCATGATATTGCATTTGAATGCTGATGTTTTATTAGTTGCAGTGAGTTGGTTTTAACCTAAACACTGTAGATGGGTTATATGCAACACATGCTGTTTTGCACTCAATTTTGTTCCCCTGGCTAAAACTCAGGTCTGGGGTTTGTTATCTTACTTGTATTGCTGTGAAGAAGTTATAACTTTGGTAAAGTCCAAAGTCACACTTCACAAAGAAAAGGAAATTAGACTTGCCCTTTGTTGAAGCTGCAAAGCAGTAACACAAGGAAAAGAAACTAATACAAAGTTTTGTTTTGCTCTTCCCTGTAGTAACCTATAGTTATCTTTTCTTCAAAGCAATTTCTGTATGCTGGAGTTCAAACCTAAGTTCAGCTTCAAGCTGTTCATTCTAGTGTAATTCCAATACTGCTGGCACTTCTGGAAAGCAGCCCAGGTGGGTTTAAGCATAGTATACTGTAAAAAAAGTAATTTTCCTGGAACATTGTAAGAGATCAGGTATTGCTGGCCCCCCCACAAAAAAAAATTAATATTTATACAATAGAATTTATTTGGCTTTCCAATTATTATGCAGAGATACAGAAGTACAAATCCTTCACTAAGACAGAACTTACCTTCTGATGCACAGATAAAAGAATATATTTGTAGACACATAAATTAAATTGCTCTCTCTCCACTGTAAGAGATGAAGTTCCTCTACATTTGAATGCATATATTCTGTTATATACTGTATTGCTTTGAAACACAGTTCTTTTACAAGCACACTCATTTGTGCCCAGCTGTTCAGGAAGTCATGTTATTCCCTGGTTTCTGTGAGAGACAATGCTTTCCAATTCAACATCTATAAACCCTAGACAAGTTATTAGTGTCTGTCTACATTAGCTTGTCTGTTCTGATTTGCAGATTATTTAACTACAAGCTGTATAATACAGGGATTAAAAGGACAAAATATTCTAGCCTAACACTTCAAATACTCTATTGTAATGAGTTAATCAGATTATCATCTGATGATGACACAGCATCTTTAAATGTCATTAGCAATCTGTGTACATTTTGCAATGACAGTGTGTAAATATGTACTTCATTGTATTTCAAACCCAAAGCATTTCTGCATATCAAGAAAGTATGAAATTTTTCCTAAGGAAAATCTCTCAGTAGAAAGGGGTAAATTTGCCAGATGTTCTCTGGTGCACCTCAATAACTGAATATATATCTTTCAGTGTCAAAGCAAAGCTCTACAAAACCAAAGTGTGTGAAATAGGAAGATTTTCCACTCTCTTTCCATTTCTGTGAGTTGGAAGCTATCTCAAAGCTGGTTTAGTTTATGAACGTTGATAACAGTTCCTTAGGAAAATCAATTTTGTGTAGGCTGCAGACAGCAGGAAAAAATGCACTGAAAGGATTTGGGGTCTTTAAACACCAGGTTGTGAAAATAGCCTACCTGCTGTGCCAAGTATTCAGAATCAATGCACTAGGAGAAAAGGCAAACCAAACGTGAGGTGGAGGCAGGAAGCTGGAAAGAGGGCTTGTGCAGATTGGTCGGTGTGGGTTTAAATTACCTGCTGGAATACTTATGAATGGATGAGTGTTAGTAGAAGAGGTTCTGGACAAACAAGAATGGCATGCTAATTCCTTCTTTGAGGAGGAGTAAGGGAAAGATGCAACTGACAGGTAAATAGGAGACAGAGCCCAGGGTTCAGTTCCCTAAGTATGGATAACTAGTGCAAATTAATTTTTCCAGTGAGTGTCCCTATTATAGATTTCCATACACTTCCCTGTCGAGAAGCATTGGATTGTCAACTTTTATGAAACAGACAAATAATTACTGTAATTTTTTCTATATATTCATTTTTTGTTCCAGCAGCCCACCCCCCCTAAACCCTGAAACGTCTGTTTATTTATTTTTCTTACCAAGGCAAAGACCCTGTCATTAGTCCTAGGGAAGTTTGTATGAGCTTATGATAAAAACAACTATTGTGCATAAGTATTAATACTGAAACTACTGCAAATTGTACCTAGCTGAAAACTGATTCAGAAAAGGCTATTTTGCATATAGTTTTGCATGAAATATTGAATTTTTTTTTTGCATTTGTTATCATTGCAGTGCAAAGTATGCATAAGAAAACTTACAATGTGATTAAAACTGACAAATCTGTTACAGATACAACCATATGAGATGACTGACAATATACACAATGGAACAGAAACATATGCTCATTTCTATCTGACAGAAAATGGGCTAAAATTTAAGATAACGTGATATTAGCAATACCAGGCAATACAAGCAGAAGACAATAAGTCAATTATACACTTACAAAAGAGACGGGAAAAATGGTGTTTATCTCAAATAAAAGACATTTATCAATATTCATTTTATGAATAAGCAGACAACAATCTGGTACATTTTCTTACTTTACATTCATGTCTGTAGATTTATCAGTGTATTCTGAAACAAATTTTAAAAGGCACAATATTAAAATGTGCATATAGAATATTTGTTGACAAAATAAAGGATAATTTTTATGAGTAAATGATATTTTTTATGAAGTGAAAACACACCCTCTGTTTCCAGTATGGCTTAAGTTTTCCTCATGATACAACTTTTTTCTAAATTATCCAGTTTTAAAAATGTGTTACAAATCAATTTATCTGTAGTTGATTCTTTGGATTCTAATACATTTTAGATAATATTCTGCTTAATGCTCCTCTGTGCTTAGTTGGTTTAGGATTGAAGGGGCACATTATTGACAACAAGGAAGATCAATCAGGTGAGCTCAGCTGCGACTGCCACGCACACATCAGCCAGTGTTTTTTAGGCAAATCAGGTGCAGCAGCCTCATACTCTGGGCTGTTCTGCTGGGATTGCTCACAGTTCTTGTGCTCTTATTGTTCCCTTTGCTTAGGGAATTTGATTTGAAATATAGTTTTGCTATTTAAAGAGACTGTCTGAAAAGATCCACACCAGGTTTTTTCATTACTATGGGGAATGAGGCATATGTGTATGACAAGTGAATTGCAAGCAGATAAAACCATTGCTGCACCCTGCAGTTGACCCCGTAATCTGTTACAGTGCTTTCCCTACATGGCAGTTTACTTTTAGTTACTCCACCTCCGAGTACAGTCACAATCACGGCCGGTTTTGACTGAGTGACTAAAAAACAATGACTGTGGCATAAACTTTAGCAGTTGAGGTGTTGTTAATGAAACATGACAAAGCAACTGTGGGTTTTGCAATCAGATAGTCACTACAGTCTGGTCCAGGAGAGCATGCCCATTCAGACATGTTAATATGTAATTCAGACTTCAGAACACTGCAGTTAGAAACCAGTCTTTTCCTATTACGTTCAGTAGCAAAACTATAACAAGATCAGGCCATGTTTATAATCTGGTTTTGTCTTTTTTGTTCCCGTTGTATCCACTGTCCCAAACTGGAAATCAGCATGTTTCATTTAATTAAATAAACACTGTAAATAGCAGATTTGACGGAGGAATCTCTGAAGAATATGAAGAATATGTCTGTGTCTGCAAGAAGAATGAGAACAAAGTAAAACGAGAAATAGTGAAACAAAGAGGGAGGTTCTGCTTGTAGTGAGAAACATGATAATACAAGGAAGAGAACAACCAATTAAAGAGTATGTTTACAGCATGCTCTTTGCAAGTTCTGGAACCAATACATGTTAAACACACTTAGCATATCTCCTGACAACCCTCTGTGCCTAAAGCCCATTCTAGCACACATCATGCTTACAATTCATCTGTTTCTCATAAACCTAGTGTTGCCAAGTAAAAAATATATCAAGTTGTAATAAAAGCTAATGCCCTCTTAGGGGTGCCTTGTTCTGCAGATTTATAGGTGCTATAAACCCTCACTGCAGATAAACTCACAATGACCAGGTTTTTCACAGTTTCAAAGGTCTTCAAACATGGGTAGGCTGGGACCTCCTTTCCCCAAGAGACATCATCTGTGAATTGTGCATGAAATCTTCAGTGTGATACCAGGATGTAACCATCACAACTGTCATAAATGCCACAGTTTCTGCACAACCAAGAGTCACAAACACCTTTGGCTGAGCCCTGAGCTCTCACAGCATCAAAACAAACTACTCATCCAGTTGGCTGAGTACTTTGAGACTCCAAGGGGTAGCCCAACATTAGCATTTTGCATAATCTGTGTACAAATGATAATCACCCATTTCACCCGGCTTGGAGTCAGACCATGACTTCCTGTTTTGTTTTGGTCTGTTGGGCAGTGAAAGGAGCACAGCCTGGCTCAAGATGCACACAGAACTCCAGTTTACAGCCACCCAATCAGCTGCAGTATCAATCCTGCCTCATAAGCAAAGTTTATTCCTCCACAGCTAGAAAATTGATTATTTTAGTCATTAGCTATCCAAGACAGATTTCACAGATGGCAGTACACAGGCTTGTTATTCACACAGTGCAAAAAGACATTCTTTCCATTTTTTACAATGTCCTCTGTCATCCCCTGTAGAAATGTTATTTTCTTATGAGGTATACAGGTGAGGAGGCTGCAAACTAAGTAATTTTTTTTCCAATTATTTTAATCAATCCTTTTCCTAATCAAGAACTGGGGGAAGGGGGGTGGTGGTGAGGAAAGATATTTTTCTTTTCTCCAAAACCCAAAATATTCAAGAAAAAAGACATTGGTTATCATACACTTTTGTCATCATAAGTTCCCTTCCATTTTAACTCAGTAAGTTTTCTCTAACTCTCAGAAAGAGATCTGCAGGGAACACAGAGTGGACATATGCCAAAAGAAGCCTCTATTAAACCCAACAGATAAACTCCTATAAGAAGTGGGTTTTTTCATGCATTTTGTACCTTGGCATGAATAATTCTTATTCTTCTATGCCCTTTTCTTCCAAGGGGCAGCCCGTCTGCCCCTACAACTATAACTTGTTTGGCAATAGGACTTGAAAAATCCCCTTTGTTCACATCGAGGAAAAAGACCAGGTAATAGTTGATATTTGAAGCATAACAAAGCAAGAGGTACACAACACAGAATAATACTCACACAGGAAAAAAAGGTGAAAAAACCAACCATATAACTGTAAATAAACTAATATGGGTGTGACAAACCAAACATGAAAAAACCCATGGCCATACTGGATTTCCCACCATTCCTTCAGAAAGTGAGTTGATACTCAGCTAAAGCTATGTACACTCAAGAACAACACATGACAAATCAATTCAGAAACAGAGACAAATGTGCAGGTTGGGGGCAAAAGAAAACCAAGAAAAATACGTGGGTCTCTACATGAGAGAAATAAAAAGGAATTGAGTACTATGTTTTGCCACGAGCTCATGTTTAAGTTACATTTCAATAGGCCAGCACAGAGTAGTCATAATCATTTAGGACTTTATGTTTACAAACACAGCTATAACTTATGCATACAAGAAAGAGAATTGTGCATATAAAAGAACCCCTGAAAACAAAAACATGGTGAAGACGACAATGTGAGAAATTACGAATTATGGTAATTTGCAAATTACACACAGAAACTGTATTCTTTTTACTAAATTGATACCCATAATTTTGCACGCAACTGAATATGTGAAATGAGAGGATGGCTGAACATGTTTTTGTGTAAAAATCTTAATATAAAGATAGATTCTGCAGAAATAATATATGGCACTGGAAAGGACTGATGGGTTGTAGGCAGTAAATTATAAAATGATGGTAAAATGGATACAGTTACATGAAACACGTTTTGGAAAACTTCAGTGTGTACCATTCAAAACATAGATGTCCCAGTTAAACATGATGCAAACAGTAAATGTGTGTGCTAAAGTGGCAAAAAGTGAGGATGGCCATCAACTTTCCAGCAAGATTTTTCAGTTCTTATTCTGGCATGTAGGCGGTGTCAGTGCTGATGACTGTGTGAACATGGTCTGTAATTACCCGTGCATATCAGACTAGCAGAATGCTCTGAAGGCAGCTGACTAATATCTGGAATTATTATATATACTGCTTTTATTCTAATTTCTATCTTATAATTTAGCAGGCTTATTTCAAGTTTGGGACATTTTTTAATGTCTGAGGAATTCCCCTGTATTCTTATTTCAATGAAGGGGAAAAAAAGCACAGTTTTAAACAAGAACTGGCAATTACTGTAGCACATATGCACTAAAAACTAAAAGTTTGTTATTGGCAAAAAAAATAACATTTTTCAGCTGATCCTAACTAAACTAGCAAATCCTAACTAATCTAGCACTTTTGGGTGAAGCCAAGATAGACAAGAACATGAAAATGCACAGACAAACTTCAGTGAGACCTGTTTTACTCCCCCGGTTGAGCACAACAATGGCTTTTTACTATGTATTTTCTGCTGTGGAAAGGATAAAGTGGACAAGACTTGCTGGTCATTTCTGAATGACAACATTTTATCCTCTGCTGAGAAGTGTATAAGGCCATATTTATTTATTTTTTAATTTAATTTTATTAAATACTAGATGTTATTTTTTAATAATCTACAAAAGACTAAAACAATGTTTCAATAATTTTCAGTAGTAACTGAATCTACAGTTGCTAATTATTAAATACAGCTTCTAGAACTTGGATTAATTTCTAATGTAAGATTATAGCTCTATTATTAATATTTATGTTTCTCATAATTTGTAAGCATGTTTTCTCTTCTGAACAGAATGAAACCTTAAATTTGAAAACAATTGCAGTATTGTCATAAGTATTCAGGTTCATTAAGATCATAAAAGAAACAAAAACTATCACTGTATTAACTAAATTGCCTCAGGACTACTAGATAAGATGCACCATAAAGTTCTTGTCTTTGGTCTTTTCCACTAATTAACTAATTATATATTATTATCAGAATAATACTGTTTCACAGTATTGCTTTTTAGCTTTTATATCTCTGATGAAAAGGGAGGTGAAATTGAAGGGGATTGATCCTCTGGAAAAAGACTACTACTATTTATCAGGTTTCTGCCTCACATTACCTCCGATTTACTCATTTTGCACTCTATAGATTCAGTGGAAAAACAAAAACGAACCTTGCTTCCCCCTGCCAATACCTTACCTTCTTTGTTTTTCACTTACTGTGTTTCTTCTGTGCCTTGAGCACAAATATTTGTAAATCCATCCCTGGCAGAGCTGGATAAATCAAAAGGCAGCATGATGGTCCTTCAGTACAGAAGGACCTACGTGCCACCCTTCCAGCATAACTTTTAACCACCATATCTCTCGTTGGGAATAATTAAACAAAAATGCCATTAGAAGCAAGAGTTGTGATATATTTAGTTTATATTAGAGTTTCCAAAGGAAAATAATTAGTGACTCATCATCTGGCAGGGCCTTACTGCTATTACCTGCAAGGTGGATGCAATTCAGTAAAACAGAAAGAAGCATTTTATTTCCTTTTGGAGTTCTACAACAGAACTGGAAATGCTCACTGAGATGCTGTATACAACTAGACAACACTTGCCTCTCTCTGGATGCTGGTATAGTGAAAAGCAACCTGAAATTGTCCTTAGACTTCTCTGAGTGCAATGATTCTTTGAAGATCACAGGTATTTTAGAGGATAAACTTATAGAAGACTTGCCACGAGAAATTCAGCTTCCAAACTGCTCTAAGATTTTGTCGGGACACCTTGGGGCTGGACATGGTGGGTGATTGCAGATCCTGACAACCAGGGCCCATCTTCTCCCGGCCAGGAGAAGGGCAGCCAGCAGGAAACAGCCCCAGCCCCGGGCACTGGGCACCTCCCTGGGGAAAGGGAAGGGATGGGATGTGCCCCGTGGGTGTGCCCGGCACAGCAGGGCTGTGGGGTGCTGGGGACTGCTGGGCTGGGGCTGATGGGGGCCCAGCTCTGGGCAGGGAAAGCCTTGGAGGGCTGCTGGTGCCCTCAGGGACATGGAAGAGTCAATATTTCGGCCAGCTGTACTATAAGAAGTATCAGAATGAAAAAGAAAGTAAAACAATTTCCTCCTCCTTATTTCTTGGGTATGACGTCATTTTGGGAAAGTCATTTTGCATCAGTCAGTCTGGAAAATACACATAAGTAAAATAGTAATAGCCTTTTACTTCTGTACTACTCTCAGGCACCCAGCATAGTTCTTGGGGTTGTCTTGTGCAGGGTGAGGAGCTGGAATTTGATGATCCTTGTGAGTTCCTTCCAATTCATGATATTCTATGATTGCTACAAAGGCCAAGTAAAAGTAAATTAGATGCTACTGTGTTTCGGTTTCATCAACAATACAATCAGTGTATTCTAATCTTCAAAACATGATTATTTCTTTTATCTATGACTGACAGGTACTTCTCCCATCCATGGTCATTTTTCATTGACGTAATAGAAGAAGGAAAGAAATTAAGAACAGTCCTTACACCTCATGTTAAAGTATTTAGTACTTAGTACTTCTGTAGTGCTGCACTCCAAAAAGAGTTATCAAGTTGAAGGCAGCTTTCAGAAGCGGGGTGTTGTGGATGTGGTTGGACAGCTGACTAAACACAAGGCCTGCCTGTGCCCTTGCTGTCTCCACACTGAAAGTGTCAAAGAGGTCTCAACCTGTTTGTCCAACAAATGCTTTCCCCAATAGCAGAGCACATCGGCACAGCTTCTTCGAATGCCCCACTAGCTGTCTAATGATTTCAAATGTAGGAAAGAGAGGTTAATGGCAGCTTTTGAATTTTCAGTGTAGTTCATGCCCTAGAAGACCAGAAAGATTTCATGTTCTAAGACTAGAAAATCCTGAGAGACCTGTGAATTTGGCGAGAAAGTCCAGTTCTACTTAATTTTCCAGAAATGTTTCTAGGTAATGTTCCTCAGGAAACAATTCTGTCTGTGGATGGAGGAGCAACTCTGAGAAGGGTGATCACAAAAAACTGTGATTTCCAGGGCAGAATCCTAAGTTTCCATACTGGCCAGATGGTTCAAAATGTGTCATTCTCAGTGTCCTGCCTTCTGGGACAATTAGCTCCACGGTTTCAGTGTAAAGAGAAAGTAACTATTTATTTCATGCATGATTCCATTGGTCAAATGTCAAGTCAGTATTTAAATATGGTATCATACAAGAAGCAGCATAGCATAAATATCCTATCTTACTTTCTTTTTCAAGTTACAATTCCTCTTAGAGAACTACAATTTAAATGGAAGTTGCATCCTCTATTTGATACAAAAAAGAAGTGTTGGCCCTATGCACAATGTGCATTTAAATTTAAGGAGTAGAGATAGATAAATATTTAACTCTGTATTTGAACAAGAAAGGAATGTAAATCTTAATATGATATCCCTGATAACCACAAGCTAGCAATTGTGACAAAAGAAGTCTTGATAAAATATAGCAATGGAGAAAATACCAAAATGAATGAAACAGGATAAGAAGCAGTTCTTACATATAGTTAATGGATAGTAACGTGCAAAATCTGTGATCCCATCACCAGATGCAATGTTTATCAGCTGTCAAAACCAGACACACACAAAACTATTTAAAATAAAATAAAATAAAATAAATAAAATTCCTAGAAAAGTTTGCAGTTCTCTAAAGAAAGTACAGATATACTAGAACACTTCTATAATACTGTCTTTAGAGGACAGTTAAATAATTCACAAGCATATTATTTGATAAATAACTCATTCAGTGTACTTTTCAAATAGAATTTTCTTGGAATATTTTGTTTTCGCCCATGCTTAGCACTCTTTGTAAATTTTCTCATTAAAAAAAAGCACTTCTGAATTCAAAACGAGTATTTAACACATAATTTTTTTATCAGTTAGGTACTGGCATGAAGATTTCTGGGTATTATATGGAAAAAAGCTGACAAGCAAACCACCTCTTTGGCACTAAACTCACGTTGTGAAGGGTGCAGTCAAAGATGTTTTCATCCCACTAATGCCAATGTGGACATCTCCAGGGAGTATACCTGGATACTGCAGCCTTGGGTGACGGCTGCACCAAGAGCAAGCAAACCTTTGAGACAATATTTAGAACACAAAACCAGATTCCCAAATCTGTATCTGCAACTATGACTAAAGTTATCATATTCTTTAATTTTTTTTTTCATTTACAGTATTTCCCAGCACACTGAACAACAGCTGGGAATCACTGAGATGCAGTATTCTCCTTGATCCTCACCTGTTTCCTTGACCGCTTCCCCAAAATATGACATAAAACATGCTCTTTATCAAAATATTTCCTGTAAGGCAAAGCTGAAGGTGCTTCTGATCTCTGTGTTTGGGAAAGAGGGGAGAAACAAACCCACAGTAGTGTAGACTCAGGAGTTTCCAGTTTGACTTATTTAAATGGGAAAGTTCTTTAAATATTAGGAGCCACAGCTGTTTTCCAAACTAATTTCCTGCTGGTCAGATTTCTGTTAAAAAAAAAAACTTCCTCTGTACTTTCAGGAATTCAGAGTACTTATATGCTGTGTGTTTGTGAACTAGCATGGGAGAAATTATTTTCTCTGGCAGGCAAGGGGAAATCTAGTTAAACCCTTTTGAAATCAAAGGACTACTGCAGTGAAATGAAAACCAGTGGGATTCATTAATTATAGCTCTGTCAACTTATCTCTTTTATTTTTTTATTTGTTTCCTAACCAAATTATTTCATAACTTTTAAAAGAATAAGTCTCTTAAGAACACACAGAATATCACTTTCTTGTACTTGATGGGATTACTATTTTATATTTGCACAATATTATACTGAATTACCTATCTCCCTTGTAAAATAAAAAGGTATGTTTAGTCCATTGTCTAAGATTTTTTTTCTTTTAGTCTTCTTGTTTTTGTATATAAATTCAATAATATAGTTCAAAATGGAAGATGATTCATATCATCTGTGTACATTTGAGATGTTCATTCCTGCATATAAAAAATGAAAGAGAAAATCAATCTTCCAGTTATATTGCAGACAAATAATATACATATATATATATATATATGAGTGTGTGTATATATATATATATGTAATAGTGAAAGAGTGAATTCGAGGGTAAGAATATGTTTGAAAAGGACAAAATGAAGAAAGAATTAAACCATATTCAGGCAACAGAAGTGGCTGGGCAGAAAAACTCTTCTGACAGATGCTACGTAATTAGCAGAGTATCTCTTTACATGGTGTTACAGGAAATACATATTAAAACTATAGCCTGTTCTACTTTTTCTATTAAACCCTTATTAAGAAGGTTCCTGGAAGATAAGGTTGAGACCAGAGGGTTCCTGAAAATGTAAAATTGGAAATTTCAAAAATAGCACCCTATAATACTTAGGATATTTGTACCAAAGAAAAGGTTTGGTCTTTTCACATAACAGATACATTGGGATGGATTTTTTGACCTCCACAGGAATAGGAAAAGTTTGGACAACCTACTGCATTTCATAACCTGCCTCTCTCTTGATAAAGAAAGAAAGTGTAAAAGAACAGAGTATTTTCAATTTCCTTTGTCTTCTCCAATGTTACTAACAAACTGGCATAATACTTCTAGTGTTTTTCATTTTCAACACAAAAGTAATCTCAATTTTAGAATTAACATGAGGATACTTTTATTACAACTGTTCATACTTCTCCAACTTTTATAATCAGAAATAATAATGTTGCTTCTCGTTTCCTATACCTACCTACCCGGGTAGGTGTACAGCATCACTCTCCTTAGAGGAGACCCCATCTGACTGGGTTCTAATCTAACCTACATGTTTCTGCATGATATTAAAAGCTTTGATCTCAGATCACTGCAAAATTTGAACAACAAAACACAAACAGACTGCTAGCAAAACTTATTCATCATCAATAGTGGCTGCAATGTATTTTACACTCTAAGTTTAAATATTTTTTGCAAAATTTGAAAGATTTTGCACCATCTGAAGTAAATCAGGATTTAAAGTTATTTTTTCTGGCTCATGTCTTACCCATCTTTCACATTGGTAGTAAAATACTGATATCCTTTTTTCCTCTACAGCATGGAAATGTAGGTACCACTATAAATTAATCCTGTGAAGAGGGAGAAATAAACAAACACCCTGAAATTCACAAGTCCACGGGTGCATGACTTGTCAAACCTTAATTAAAAAAATAAAAACCCCAAACAATAAAAAATCCTCAGCAGGTTTTTTTTTTTTTTAACCTTGGGACTTCTGGTTTTGTACTTAGCAAAAAAGCTCCAAAGGAGATTATTCCTTTAAAAGAATCTCTTCCATAGCTGTACTACAAGGGAACTCTTTTCCTTGGAACACAAGGGACCCTCTTCTGGTCTCATTTCCATATTAACCTGTCTGAATCTGTGAGAGCTTCTTCCTGGTAAATCAAAAAGCTTTGAGTTGTAAACTGATATTCCGACTATGTAGAAAATAATTGTTATGCACAGGTTTCACTAGATGCAAGTGTGAGAATGTGAGTTAGCAGGAAGAGCTATGGGTGTGGCAGGAAAAGATAAAACAGTTGATGTGAAGCTTCTCTTATCTTTTGATGTGCCATTTTCTGAGCTGCCTTTCCTGCTCTATGATATGATACCCCCTGAAAACACATATGGTGTTTATTGTCCATATGCCCTTATTGTCCTTGGCCCTAAGGTGTGTGCAGCAGAACTGGTGAAAAAAACCAATTGATTAACACATTTGTTTTAAAAGGTGATAATGAGTAGTGGTATTTTCAGTTAAGACAGATTCAGTTCAAGGTGTAAGTCATAGCACTTCCCAGAGCTTTCTTTGGGAAGCAGATCCCCATTTAAGTCACTCTTAGTTTTCTCCTCTGCTTTTCAGCATCATGATCTCATCAGAAAAACACACATACACACAGGAGAAAATAATTTTAATGAACATCAAAGAAATATTAATAGGAAAACTATATGAATTATTATATTATTAATTGAATATTTTCAAATTTCTAAATAAATTAAATTATACAATATAATATAATGAAATTCTTGACCTTATGGTTTCAGTTGCAAGCCCTATTATTTTACTCAAAATGGAGGTAATGGGCAGAGAAGAAAAAGATTACATAACCAAGTTTCTCTTCATGGGTAAAAATTAATGGAAACCTGTGATAACTTCGAGAAAAGACAACTATTTCCTGTTATATCTGTAAATTGTATCTGATTTAGGAACCAAGTTTGTTCACTAATATATTTCTGTGCCTTCAAATCATTTTCATTTTTTTTGTTTTATTTGGGCTCTGTTATTATTGTTGTTTTAAATCCTATGCGATTTTTATTCTTTACTCTGGTTTTTTTTGCATTCCAGGTATCAAATTCAGGAAACAGTTTTTAACTCCAACATATTTGATAATAACAAAAGAAAGCTTAAATGGATGATGACAAAAAAGTGCTGAAAGACCTCAAATTTACTGAATTTAGTTCAGTTTGTGAACTAAGGAGGTCTATGGGATGTAACTGATCATTCTCAAGTTACTCACCCAGCACATCTCAGAAGAACTGAAGCACTAATCCCTATTGTTATATAATTATAAAACAAAAGCAAAACAGAAGGAGAGAGAATACAAAGCTTCAAAAGACTTAAATTTCACTAGATTAAGGAATTTGGTAGGCTGATTTCCAAAAGGTCCTTACCATTTCCTGAATACTATAGCTGTACATTTATAAAAACTGACTGGAAATTAAGGTTTAAATCCCAGTCTCGTTGAAAGCAGAAGAAATAGTTTTACTGACTAACTCAGGGAGAAACTTTATAGTTTTCTTAAAGTTCTCTGACAAAAGAAGTGTCCTTCCATACCATGCAAACTTCTTTGTAAGTGAACTGAAATAATTTGCATGCAGTACCAACCTAATAACAGAAAATAAAATATCCTGTGTTTCAGAGTAGGAAGCAATTTCAGTTCAGGTTTTCTACATGTCTAAGAAATAAGAATAATAACGGTATTTTTCTTCGTGTCACTTGAAAAATAGAAATCTGTTCCACAATCATACTGCACCATTGTACTTTTATGAAATTGAGATAAGGAGGAAACTGTAATTGTAGATTTTCATTTGAATTTAAGACATTGTGTGACTGAGAATGACTGAAACATAACAATGATGTGATACATTTTCTGTATTCACTTACCTACTGAATTCAAGTCTTAAAATCAAGGCATATTTTGTGAGGCATACTGAAAAATATGGGAAAAACATTTTTCAGGGACTGAGATGGGATTGCCTGGGGATTTAAGAATTGTGTCACATTGGATCTAGTTTGTCAGTAAAAATTTAGCAAATATTTCATTGTTCTTGTTCTTCAGTAGTGTTATAACTTGTTTAATGAAGGATTTAGCTCTGCTAACTGGCACTCGATAAGGACCATCTCAAACTAAAAACTATGAAAAGAGGATGGGTTTTGCAAAGTTATTTATGACACTGCTGTTGGTACACTAAGACAGCAAGGACTGGTGCTGTCAGGTAATTTTTCTGTTCTTCCAACCAATAGAAGTAAGGAATGATCTATTTCAGTAAAGTGTTTTCAAAAAGGAAACAGTGTTTATCTCACTGAAGCCACTCAAAAGCCGACTGCCTTCTGTCTACTCTCTTTTCATTCATTGGTTTTCCTCACAGCTTGGAGTCCTGGACAGGGGTTTCTGTGCCACCCAAAAATCTCAGCCTTTGCAACCAGCCCAGAAGCAGAAGCTGAGTCGGTTGTAATCTGAACCGGTGACTATAAAATAATTTTCTCTACAAAACCTGTCCATCCCCTTCCCATTGGAAAACTGCTCATTTTTTTCTTTTCTCTCTCTCTCCTCCTCTCTCCCTATCTCCTTGTCCCTCTGCAGCCTCTGATCTTTGTTATTCATACACTTTAGCAAATACACAGTTCTGTTGCAATATATTCGATATGAAACAGCTTTAGTCAGCTGAGGATTTTCTGCTTTCAAGATTACAGTACAATGGTTTCTAAAATACACAAAGGAGACAAACTGTGGTTCTATATTGCTACTAATGAGTAGCAGTTACTAGGTTATGTTATGCCAGTGACAAACTTCTCACGATATAGATATTCTGATTCACTTTATGTTGACTTGATAGATTGCTTTATTTCATGTGCTGGGGTGGGAGTTTTTTTGGTTGTTTCTTTGTTTAATTTCCTTCACAAATCTGACTTAGACGAGGTCATCATCTCTCATGAATCTTTCTCATAACATCAGATAACATAGGCAATACACCAGAGTGGAAAGGAGGCAGATGGAGAAGTGGGGAGGAATACAAGAATATCTTTTTCTTCACTGAGGAGTGATATCTATTTCCTCTTTGCACTTATTGATTGCTACCAAACTTGTAACTCTATATCTTTGTTGCTTACCTATAGAATATTCAATGGTGTAATATTAAGATTTTACTTCATAAGAGTTTGGGATAGTCACTTTAATCCTTAGTAAAAGCAATGCAACAAGGCATCCCCTAAGGAAATCAGCTGAAATTTGAAACCACATTTCCTTATCCCATTCTGCAGTAATGCATATACTACAGAAAGGCTATTTTAGGTACATTGTTCCATACTTTACAGGGTATTATATTTTGGGTTCTGTATTTATATCCATTATTGCAAGGTAAAATTGGGAAAGATAACATGGACTTATAATATTTCTGAGTATTTTTTGTTGTTGGGTTGTTTTGGGGTTTTTTAGAGATACAGAAAATTCTATTTGGTTTTACTCTGCTTGGTGTGTGCCCCCCCCAATGAATCATTACCAAAACATACAGAGATTTGATGAATGATAACATATTCAAGGATATGAACACAATAGCTTTAAGACTGACTGTTTCACATTACATCTCTGTAGTGTGACAGTATTTAATCAGTGACAACAGTATGTATAACTATATATACATACCTAAAAACATAGAGAGGTTTTATTTTTACATTTTATTTTACATGATTTTTAAAATCCATTCTATTAATTGAATTTTTCAGTACAAAAAAAAGTTTGGGGTTCAAACAAGGAATATTTCTTCCTGAAAATTTGATACAACAGTAAGAAATAAGATTTTAAAAATTTTATTTAGAAATACCTTATGCTCATTCTCACTTCTAAATAAACTATCTAACCCATGGACCACAGACCCAAAGTCCTAACTTATCCAAATCCTTCCAAATTGCAAGACATGAAAATTATAACTCATCTATTTTCAGAAGACATTTCTTATCCACATTTCAAAAGAAATACAGATCTTATGTAAAGTTTTAATGAATTTGCATTTCCCAGGGTTTCTCTCCTAATTTATAATGGTCATATATCCTAGGGAAAGAGGTTACACTTTTAAGTTCAGACAGGGAGAACTTACAATAAATTTTCCATCTTCATGGACACAGTCCTATGTGTGTTTCACATAAGAGATAACAAGCAAATTGTCCTTGGATAAAGGCATATCTTTAACTGAGATTTAAAGAGTTACAGGAAAAAAAAGAAAGCAAAACAACAATATGTCACTGTTTTCATCCATGTTGCAATAAACGGTTAGTCAGTCCAGGTAGTTGACATTAAATTCAATTAATTACATGGTGAAGTTAATACCTAGTTATGAAACTTGAATCTCTAGAGACACACTGTGAGCTGTTATGTGTCATACAAACTCCATGCACCTACGTTTTGGCCAGCTTCAGAAGAAGTAAATGGCATAAAAAGCAAAGCTTGTGCAAGAAAAAATAAATATTTATGAGGTTCTCAGAAATTAATGTTAAGAAAAATGGTATAAATTTTATAGCATCAAAATGAACTTAAATAGTCAGAGAACAATTTAGGCTTTCTGCTTCCTCTGCTCAAAAAGCTTTTATGACTTCATGCATCATTGTCCTTTGTTGTTACAAGAAGTTGCAAATAATGTCATTGCCTTCACGCAGACACACATAGCACAGGGAGTATTAGCACTGGTGGGAAGGGAATACAAAGATATGTGTGGGATGTGAAACTATCATTGCTGCAGACACATGAAAAGCATCCGCATTGCTCTTAGACAGGAAAGAGACCATCATTGTTGTAGAGTAATCAAAGTGCAGGGGTTGAAAATTGATTTTTAAAGCTCCTTTCACATTTATATATGAAGAGGAGTAAGTGCTTTAGGAATATTGAATACAAATGTATTAATCTTACTGAATATTAAGATTAAATGGTGCTTTTAGTAGCTTGAAATGATCATTCTGTAATTATAGTGTTGTAGCCATGGCAAGGCACATTAGTAAGCACAGAAAACCAATTTTTTATTATACTTGTTCTAGGTGAAAAACAAAACAACAATAAACAAACCTGCAACAACATTATCATCTAGTAATTAAATGATGACAGTATTCCCAAGGGCACACAATTCTTCAGGATACAGGATTTCTGCCAAGAATGCCTTGAGAGGCTTATACAGCTTGATAGGTGTTGTTTGCCAAGCTGATGTGGTTTTTCTCTCACTGAACTTGTTTCATTAATTTGATGTGTGAGAAATAAATATTTGCTCTGCAATTAAGTGGAGATTATTATGGTCTAATGGAACTTTCCCATAGAAACAGATGCTCAGCCCTTTAGATGCATAAAAAGCACATCAGCACTTGGTAAACAGAATGAAGCTTGGGGAAAATATTGTTAAAGACATTTAATTGGGGAACAAAATTGATGTACATGTAATAGTTTTGGATTTGCTTAATTGAAGCAGCAAAGACAAAAATAAAATCTACCATGTGTGCAGATATGGTATTTGTTGAAGTCATACTGGTACAGCCAGTAAAATTAGCAAGCTCTCATATAGAAAAATACATGCCCTTGATCTCAAAGTCTCATATATTTATCTTATATATACAATATTTTATAAAATTAATGATATCGCTATATTTTATGATAAATGAAAAAGAAAGAAACAACTGAAAATTATGGACTGAAAATCATAGTACTTAATAGCCAAGACAGTTTCTGTGTATGACAAAACAGCAAAATAAATATATATGTTTACTGTATTACCTAGACTGCAAATCACTGGAAAAGCTCCTACATACTTAGCCACTTGCCAACTGAGGGAGTTGGTATTTTTGATGATAGCACAATTTGAAGGTTATGATGTCATAAACTAAAATAAGTAATTAAGCAAGTACATAAATAAATGTTAGCTAGTTAGTAAGTAATTAAGGGGAAACCCTGGAAGGTAACTTCTCCTAGCACTGCATTTCAGAAACAGCACATTTATAAGAAGACTAATGCAACTTACTCAAAGAGAAAAAGCACAAATAAAACTGCCTGAGAAAATGTCAATCAGATAAATTATAATTAATTCTACCCCTAATATACATGGAAATGTTTAATGTACATTGTTTTAGGCATTCAGTTAGGACCTATGGTTCACCTCTTAAATTCTCCACACGCTGTTTTGTATTTCGAATTCATTAAGGTAGTTATGCTCAGTGTGGATAAACAAGGAGGAGCTCTACATCCAATTCAAGCAAAATAAAGCTAGAACACAGGGAGCATTGAATCTTTGTAAATATTTTCCTACAATAGTATGAAACACAAATACTTAAAACATAAATCTAAATCTATGCATCTAAATCCAAATTTATATCTATAGACATAAATAGATACACACAATAATATGTGTCAAAATGAAAATGTTTTGGAATATCTCATTTCTGCAACTTTTCCAAATGTCCCTATCTTTTTTCAGATCAGGCTCCATCATGGAAAGTTCCTTGAAAATCCCTAGATCCAATAACAGATCATCCTTACTACAGAAAGAAAGTTCAAACATTATAGTATAATGCAGCCTGAAAAGAGATACAAAAGTGCCTACTCCCTAATTCTTGAGAATTACTTTTGTCTGGAGACTTGCTTGTTTGTGCTGTAGGGAAAATTAAAATGCCAAGCTATGTTAAAATATCAAACTGGGTAATTAATAGGCTTTGAACTTTGATCTTCATGTTCCAGTAGTAACAAAATTTTAAAATATTGACTATATTACCAGTGTTTTTTAACATAACTGTGAAATTAAGTCAAAAATAAATGCATTTAGGGAACATTCTGAATGCAAAGATCAGCATTCAAACCCAAAGAAACAATAACATATAAGATGAACAGTGCACTGTAAACTGAAGAAAATAATATTTATTTTTAATTCTCACTGCTCAATAAGCAAACTTCTTTCTCATTAATTCTGCAGTGACCATCTTGTGTGCTGAAGACCTAATGGCTGAAAAACCCTTGTGTTAATTTTACAAGGTGTATAAGCTTCAGAAACATTAACACAAGTTTTCTCTTTTGTGAACAAATGGTAACTCAGAACAAGGCACAGATCTGTATTCTGGAAGGAATCTGGAAAAGCAAAAAATATCTATAGTTCATGAAGCCTGTGTCTTTTAAATGACAGGCTAGGTTTGCTCTGAAAAGTACCTAATGAATAAATGGCAAATGTGAACGGACTTAGAGAAGAAAGTGTAAAGACAAATGAGAAAAGTTAGCCAGGTGAGTGGAGCCGTAGCAGACGAGAGGCTCACTGAATGTCTCAGCAACATTAAAAAATACCTTGTATACAACATAACAGGTTAGTTGTCCCATGCTTTTTACACAGACCCACAGATAGCCAGCCACAGGTGACTCCTGCAGAAAAAGCTCTTTAAACTACAATATGGAACACATTAAAATGAAAAGTTTTATCCAAAGGTAGTTCCCAAATACTTTCACTATATAATCTCATAGCATAGGAAAGGAAATTTAAACTGAAAATTATTAGGTCTGGATCTGAACATCAGAGGTGATATAATTCATGCGGCAATTTACAGTTTTCCTTCCTCTATTTAAATCTTTTGGTAATCTTGCAGCTAGACTTTTTCCAGTTCTAAGTGCTTATAATCCTTTGTCCTTGGTACTTTTTCAGTGAGGCCCTGCTGCTTACCTGCTCTGGAATTGTAGGCAATATGCATGTCTCAGTGTGCATGTCCAGAGCTCCTGGGGAGCAGCTCCAAAAGAGCATTTCCTTTCCTGGCATTAACCTATTTTAATCTCCATCCTGAGCTGAGGTCAGCTGCAGCACCTAGGCTGGGTTTCAGCTACACAGAAAGGGAGAGGTGACAAAATAATGACATTGTCCCTTAAAACCAAATATTGAGGTAATAGATCCTCCACACCTAGAGCTGAGCAACAGTAACCCTGCCAGGTTTCTCTTGTCCCTGGGAGTGCCCACTCAGTTTTGCTGATGTTTCTGAAACAAGTCAGGATTACAGCACTAAACCTGAGCACCAGGTACGGTCCAGCAGTGAGCAGGAAAGCCGTTGATTCCTGGGTCAGATCTCTGTGAAGACACACAAAAACACACATACTGCTTCACCCCAACATTAAAACAAAGCAGTAACACATATTTGTAGTTTATCCACAAGCAGAACCTCACCCTGAAGTGACTTACAGAGCAAACAGCAACTCATAGGAAAGCTACATTACAAATGATTCAGCAAAGTTACAAGAATGTGGAGATCTTAGAGGGCATCTGTGTCTGAAACTGTTCTTGCTAAAAAGGGGAAACAGGAGATTAATTTGCTGTGGTATTTGCCACAAAATATTATAGTTCAGATCTGACAACTAAATGTCTTCAGTGTTAAAAGAGCTATTAGATAAAGTAGAGCAGATATTATACAGATGTTAAGAAACAACAGGATTCCCTTTAAAATAGTATTCTGTCACAGGACACAATGCAAGCTTTTGTGATGTTCCATCTCAGGAAAAGATAAATCCTTCCCCATGGCTTTCTAAAAGAACCTGTCCTGCCAATCATAAAAACAATCACCCTAGCAAAATTATCTAAGGAAGTATGCCTCATTTAGGGCTCCATGAATGTCGTGGTTTCTTTGGTTAGCTCTGTGTTACTTTTGAGGCTTTCCCAGCGAGCTCTATTTGCTTTCTGTTTATGGTTGCTGCCATTGGAACCATGTGCCTCTCATATCACAACTGCTACTCGTAATAACACTACACTGCTGGGGGCAGGCTGACAACTGAATAAGGCAGCAGCAGGCTGTGCTAGAAAACTTTAGGGCAGTTGTGGTGGTAATCAAGAAGACAAGAACTGTTAAAATAAAATTAGAAAAAAATCTCGGATAGTTATTTATAACTAATGACAGTAAAATTACACCAAGTAGGGTATTGGGCAGAGGGTAAAGGGGTGAACTGAAATAATGGGTAATGCACATTTCTTCAAAAGGAAGTGTTCTGGGAATTTTTTGCCTGCTTTTAAGTAGCTGTGGCAAGTCACACTCGTAAAGCCCCTTGAACTGAAAAGGAGAAGATTGTCTTAAGGCACGTCAAATTTTGACCAATTGACCCTGCCTTTCTAGCTCTGAAAGCCAAATCACAGATCTCTAATGAAAAATGAGACTACATACCTAACTATGTTTGAAAAATTTGTTAACGCTTTTCCAATTGTATCACTACAGAGAAAGATGGAAAACATAAAAAGACATTTTAAAACATTAAGCTTACCCTTATTACACTGCACAGACATTCAAAACTGAGTTTGCTACTTCTTCCTTCAGCAGTAGACCCTGGTAATTTCAAAATTTCCCATCATGCATAATACACTTTACAATCTCCTAACTTCATTTTTCTCCTTGTCCTTGTCCTTGTCCTTGTCTTTGTCCTTCTCCTTGTCCTTGTCCTTGTCCTTGTCCTTCTCCTTCTCCTTCTTTTTCCTTCTCCTTCTTTCTCCTTCTCCTCCTTCACTTTCTCTTTCCCCTACTTCTCTTTCTCCTTCTCCTTTCCTTTTTTTTCCCTTTCCTATACCTCTCTACCTCTGCCTCTGTCCCCTCTCTCTCTCCCTATCCCTCATCTTCTCCCACTTCTCTTACCTTTACCTCTGCAGACAGACTTTCTAAAGACAAGATCACCAAATAAAGTAGGATTTTATCATACAGAAATGATTTTTCACACTTTAATTAAGCTTCTACTTTTTCAGTGTACATGCACCTGCAATGAACCCTAAAATTAAAGAATCTTGGGCAACAAATCCCTTTTAACATTAAGGGACAAACACAATCATGTAGCAGGAAAAATGTTCAAGATTTTGTCATTCAGAAGGTGCTAAATCCATCTGGATTTACTATGTCTCTGAACTACTTTTTTTTACATGGAAATCATAGTGCCTCCTTGACACTTTAACATACCTCCCATCAAATGATGCTGGGACTTACACTATTTGACTAGAAATCAATAGTCCCATCTTGACACTAGCTATAGTGCTTATCATTCTGCTGACAAAGATTTTTGGACACATACTTAGAGAAAACAATTATGAACAGTATCTGCAAATTGACTTTTAAATGTGTAAACCACACAGAAAGACAGTTTGGTGAATTACTTGCTATTTATCGTCTTATATTTTCATGAAAAGACCCTTCCATACTGAACTAACAACAGAACTTAAATGAGCTTTGTTTTATGCCAACAAGCATGTACTAATGCTGACAGATGCTGATCTGACATCTACTTATTAGGATCTGACAGCCGGGTTAGACACCATCTGCCATCCTTTAGGGATGTCACCTGAGAGTGGTGTTACTGATGCATCCTGATGGCCAATTGCTGCCATTTAAACAATACTTAGGGTTCAGCAAATGGAGGCAGAACGTGAATGAAAAAATCATTCTGCTGCAGAAAACTTGGCTGCTGACTGGCTATATGAAGTTAAAGTTCCTAAAATATTTCTCATGTGAGAAGAATATTTAATTCAAGTTTGAAATTGAAAAATTAAACTGTTTTGTTTATCACTACAGTGACAAATTAAAGTACTGTGACTATGAACTGAATACTTTCAAGAATTTCTTGTAACTCCTCTAAATAACTTCCTAAAAGTACCAACTTTTCCCTTACCTTCAGTGCTCTGTCTTACAGCATGGACATCTACTTTTTTACTGTTTCCTCTTTACTACTCTAAATAAATGGGCATTTCTTAAAGAGAGTCCCTGCAGCACTCAGTAATAAAATTGGAAGCTTAAACATTACAATTTGACTGTAATGTTGCCAGATTAAAACTTCCTAGTTTTATAATTGCTAATTTAACACTTTCCTCCCATCCCACAAAAATAAAACCAACTAAAACCAAACAAAACAGCACAATAACTCAAAACAGACAAAAAAACCCCTCACATAAAACCAACCAGCCAAAACACCCGAGAAATTTTACATGACTAAAAGACTCAATGACTGTGTCAGGCCTGCAGGAGCACTGGCTTTTGGGAAGAGCCAGACTTAGCCTGTTTCTGTCTTCATGTCTTTATAACACTACAAAGACAACACATCAAGAAGACAAAAGAGTTTCTCTCTGGCATTTTATGAGTGAACGGTAGAATGCGGTTGCTGGTCTGAAACCCCTAGAAATCTGCAGAATAAAGATAGAAAACAAAATTATCACTTCATCTATACAAAAGGTAAATTGAGACTCAAAAGTTTAAATGGCTCAGTAAAAGTTATACACTAATTTGTGCCCTACTGACTTGCTTATGATGAAATGTTTCCATATACCTTCCACAGCTAAGTACCCCATTTCTACAGTATGAATCTGAATAAGTGAACAAGAATAAAATTAGATGTTTCAGTAAGTATAAGCTTCTACATCTAGTTTAAGATATATGGTATATAATAGCAAATTAAGAAGTGCAATGTGTTTATCATAATCTAAATATGGTATCGGTGAAAAAAATGACTGAAAATGTAAATTGCAATTGCATATCATTAATACTAGTTTTGTTTATGTTCTCAAAAATCAGTATAATGAAAAACTTATGATGCAAGAGACCAGAATAAGAGAACTAAATTACCTTACTTTCTACTGAATTGGTCAGACACTTTCTATTATTAAATGTTGGAGGGAGTTTCAATAATGCTCAAACTTCCTTTTCAAAAGCAGGATCTGGAAACATCAGAAGAACCTTTGCCTTATCTTTTGGAGCATAAAGAGAAAAACTGATGCTGACAGGGATTTTCCACTTGTAGAAAACATATGTATGCTCAACACAGATAGAAGAGAGAGATCCCACAACAAACATGTAAAACTTCATCATTGCTTCTTCCTTCCAGGTTCACCCATTTAGCACTGCAGTGTGACTGCCCTCAAAGTCTCAAAAGTCATGTCAACTCTGACTCTGGAACTTTCTCCCTACTCTACAACAAGCCAATATCACATAATAGAGACTTGAACCTTCAGATTTCTGGTGGATGAAAATCAGACCAGCAGTACAAAGCATCCGTTTTCCTGTGGTTTTATTCTAGCCTTTAAAAAAAAATCACACACAAAGAAAGCAATTTAAAAAGAGGAAGTTTAATCTCTCCAGTCACTATCTGGTGGTTTAACACACACAGCATTTTCACTGTTTCAGTTTGACAGTGTAACACATGAAACAATTGTTGTTTAACGTAAGAACCAACTATTTTGCAGATTAATCTAAGGTGTGTGTAAGAATCTGAATCGCCACTCTTGCTAGCCCATCTGCTTCCCTGATTGCTGCTGGCTTCACATGGATAGAAAACAGTAATTTAGTTGCATCATTGTTAAGACTTGTGATTGTTGCTGGCTGAGAACAAATATGTTGGGCTGCTGAAAATGTCATCCTGGCTTTAAGGTCCTTATTCTTAAATGGTCATTTATTGCTGGATGAAGGGGAAAGGTGGCCAGCACTGTGAACTGTAGATAAATTTAATAAAGTAAGATACAAAGGTTGGCTGGGCATTGGAACTAGATAATCTTCAAAGTCCCTTCCAACCCTAACCATTCTACAGTTCTATAATATAAACTTCTGTATACCCCCCTGTCAATATAAAAAATATTGTTAGGAATCAGAGCCTTTAACCTTCTACAGTAAAGCAATCCTCATCAGGTGATTTAATTTGTGTATCTGTAAAGAACATTGACAATTTTTACAGGAAACATTCTGTCTGGTAGCTGTTGATGTGACCACTGAGCTAAAGATATGCAAGTTTGTGTTTTTACATTTGTCTTTAGGATGCTCTCCTCCTCTTTTTCAAACTTCATTTAACATTTCCTTTCTCTATCTCCCCTCTTCGAGTTTTCTATTTCCATGCATGAAATATACTTTTTGTAGAGAGAGAAGCCACGACTTGATATGCATGTGGTAGAAGGTCTAAATATTGTGATAATGCAGGTGGGTTTTGAAGGGCAGTAACATGGTGCTTTCTAATCAGAGTGGTTGTCTTGTTAAATACTAGTCCATCAATACTGGCATAAGCACTAGAGAAACTATCCATACTTCAAGGAACAGTCGTATTTCAGTCTTATATCCTGTACCTCAAGTTGTTTGTTATGTTAATGGCAAAAAAAAGAAAAAAAAAAAAAAAGGAAAACTTCGTCATTGCTAGGTAATGAAATTAATATTTTCTTGAAAGGGGAAAATTATCAGATTCTGTCATAGGAATTGCTCCAAAGAGAGTGAATATGTCTCAAGGTGAAACTGGTGTGCGGTGTAGAAAGATCTCATAGTATTTTTACTCTTCCTGCCAACGGGTAAACGTACATTACGCTTGATAAGTGTGTTGCTTTTGATATGAGAAAGCACCTGTTGATTTAGCAGTGAACAGAGCCACTCTTGAGAAAGCTTCATCTTTTCTGTTTGAAGTTTCAAAGGATAGTTCTGATAAAAAATTCTTTTGTATCTCATGCATGGATTGACTTATACCTGGCTTAGTCTTTTTGCTGGCCAGCAGGACCGTGAAGTGTAAGAGCATCTGTTGCAGAGTTTTCACTGCGGTGGTGGCATTCATGAGACTGAGAGACTCTTAAAAGGGCTGTCACACACTTAACCAAGGAACAGAGCAGACGAAGCTCAGTCCAGATAACTCCGCATTCGGTAGGATAAACGTTTCAAAACTCAATGCGAGGTGAAGGTTTCTCTGGGAGTGTGTGGTTGCCAGTAACATCGGTTCACTTCACAGTTATATCATCGTTGTGCAAACGGGATGTGCAAGAAGGTATTTTTCTTTTTTTCCTTTTTCTGTTTTCTCTATGACAGTGTCCTATGGCTTGAATGTGATAACTCCTATCTCAAGAGGTATTCTCATTGGTTTTCTGGGACTCTTGTGTTTACACAAGAGTTTTGAGGTTCTCTTATCACAGGGCACCATAAATGCAGTTACATCTCAAGCCATTTTAGAAACCAAAGCCAATATGAAAATCTATGGCTTCTTTACTGAGTTGACTTCTCAGTGGGAATACATAACATGACAATTATGTGCTATGCACTAGCTGCCCTGAGATCTCTACGTGAATTTTAAAGGTTTGATATTGATCTATAAAAACCAAAATAGTTTGGTTTCTGGCTATTTAATAAACTGTCTCCCTTCTATGGTCTATCAGCAGACAGTGTAAAGCACTGCAGTAAACTTTCTTCAATTTAACAGGATAAGTTATACTTTTGGATCAGGGGGTCTTCACTTACAGTGCAGAAGAGAGCCAAGGGAATGAAGATGGAGAAATAAAAACAAAGGAAGGGTGTTTTGACTCTATAATCCTTGATTTGCACTGTGTTCTGATGCTTTGTGTAATGCACAATTTCACCTAGATAAGCTGAGGAAACACTGCATTTTCCATTTCTTAGACAAGTGCTGTACTACATCAGGAGAAAACATGTTCATTACAGGATTTTTGAGATAGTTCAGATCTGACCATGCACATTAAAAATTCTTTGAATACATATGAAGGATTGGGGTGGGTCTGTACATGCAATCTTAGAGGATCATATATGATTAGTGAAACTAGGGGATTATCACTTCTGGGTATCTCCAGGATCAGAATGTTGAACCACTATGTCACTTTTGGCAGAAATATTTTGATTCATGCAGCCTGCCAGAATTTAGTGCCACTAGCCTGCTTGAGTGGTTTGTTAAAGACTCAAAAACTGGTTTGGATCTGCCTGTAGATGTGCCCATGGAGAGGAATGAACTGCTGACAGGTTCCACCTTCCTCTGTGTGGAAAGTATCATATTTCTTATCTCCAACTATTGTGATTAAACTAGAAGCTAAGATTCCATCCAGTAATGTTCATTAACAGTCAGGCTTCTTAATTGCATAACTTTTGTTTTTAAAATTCAATCAAGTGATTTTCCTCTGATGATCTTTGTTTAAACAGTAACTAGCTTTTTCTTTAGTAGTACACGCAGCAATCCTGGGGTCTGAAATCAGCTGACTTCAGAAACAACTTACTCTAATTTCCAAGCTGCAGATCCACTATTGACACTCTATCCATACCTGCTTATCACAGAATGGTCTGGGCTGAAAGGGACCTTAAAGATCATTTCGTTCCAACCTCCCGGCCAGATTCAGAGACACCTTTCATTAGACCAGGTTGCTCAGAGCTCTATCCAAGCTAGCCTTAAACACTTCCAGGGATAGGGCAACTTATTGAAGGGAACACTGTACAGATTTAGGTTCCAGACTTCAAATGACTAACAACATTTTTAATTCATAGTGGTTAGTAAAGAGATGAATACCCATGGCAAATGTTCAGATATTGATGGCATATCCTCTCTTGGCTATAAGAATTAGGAACTGCTAAATAATTAGAATAAGCTCGTAAATTTGGTCAAATGAGACTACATACTCTTCCATATTTCATCCATGATTTAATTCATTTTCTCTCCCAGTTGGGAATG
The DNA here is from genome assembly GCA_013400975.1 of Atrichornis clamosus. Classification (NCBI taxonomy): domain Eukaryota; kingdom Metazoa; phylum Chordata; class Aves; order Passeriformes; family Menuridae; genus Atrichornis; species Atrichornis clamosus. Next base: position 39,432 of record WBMZ01011703.1, on the reverse strand, counting down.
TAGGGTACCATTAAAGAATTCTCTTCTGAATTTCATTTACACTCCTGTTTTGTTCTGGTTTTCATTAAAAAAGATTCTGCAGTGCCTTTACTAGGATAGACAGTGCATTGTTATGGAGACACCCAGCAGCGTCTTACAACCTCCGCTTCAACGGAGGAACCTGCAGGTTTTCTCTTAAGTTTTCAAGAAAAATCACTGTTTGTAAAGCAGCTTTGGAGTCAGGTAGATTCTCTCAGTCTGTGCTATTGTGGCAACTCTCTCTCACCTTGTACACCTGATTAGAAAACACAGAGACATCCTGAGGCCGTATGCACTCAGTGGCAACAAATCATGCCCTCCATCATCGGCCGGCGCAGGATCCACAACATCTGTGTCATTCTTACCTCACACTCATCAAAGGTCTCCAGCCTCATCCGAACAGCTATTACAGAGGTCTTCTGGTTTACACCTTTAGGAAGCTTTTATTGTGTTTGCCTGCTCTGTTGGACTCTAAATTCATGATGAATAAACCTAAACAAAAAAACAAATGCAACTTATGCTACTTGTATAATGTATGCTAAGGAGGTGCCTGTTTTAAGTTGTTCTACATTGTAAAGTAGCGATTTTGGGGTAGTTGTCAGACTCGAAGGTGCTGGTTTATTTCATACAGTCACATTCACCTCCTCTTTTAAAGACTTCATAAAATGTTTGATTGCTTCTCACAGACAAATACCTCCAAATGAGGATTGGTGAAGGATTATTAGTCTGAGACCATGCCTCATGACTTGTTATCCTTTTTCACTGCTGCAGTTGGAAATTAGCACAATAATTATTTTCTCATCTCATGGTGGTACTGTTATGCATTTTCAAACAAATTATGTATTTGTTTTTCGTTTAGACACTACTTAACCATGCCACTCCTCAAAGCTGCAACCACAGAGTAGTGAGGCAGCCATTCAGTTACACTCTCAACTCTCACAGCAGGCTTAGCATACTGGAAAATAATGCTGATAATGGAGAAGCTAAAACATATTCATTACATCCATCCATGCTGTTTTCCAGTCCTATGGAAGGACAGTAATCAGCTGGAATCAAGGCCTTTATAGTATGTATTGACATTTTTTTATAGGCCTATATCTAATCCTTATTTCAGCAAAAAATTAAAAATATATTTTTAAGGCAATCAGACTCAAGTTTGTAAATTCCCTGGAATTACAGCTGAAGCTGGTAATAAGAAACTGCACAGGACATGACAGAAAATCTAAATATGATTGCATTTATAAGTTGATACCTCATAGTTAATATCATCATAGACCCAGTTCTTATTTTCATTACCATGAGATGGTCCTGAAATAGATCTACACACTGATTCCCTGATCCTTAGGTATCTCCAAGTTAAGTACTTCTTTTTAAGATTTATAAGGTCTTCGCCCATTTCTTCTTGTCTAAAGTCTGAAATCTTTAAATTCTCTCTGTCAGCCTTTTAATGCGCAGGAAAAATGTAAAATATTTAAAGATTACTGTCTCTCCTGTGCTGGAGAGTAAAAGCAGTTTTTATGGAAGGGCATTTTAATAGTTCCTATTCAATGACATAAAAGAGCATTTTTGTATTTGATTTTATTTAAATTCTTCATTATTTAAAATCTTTCATCATGTTTTCTCAGACACAAGTTTCACTTGCATAGCTAACTACAAAAGTCATCTGAATTCTCATCATGAAAGTGCTTATGCCACATGCTTATCACTCCTATGGGACACAGCTTATTCTCAGATATCTTTAATGAACAGAAAAAGACCTAAGCACATGCTTGTCTTCAAGTATGAACATAAATCTTGGTTAGCTGAACCTCGTGGCTATGGCAGGATTTCAGCTCATTAGCAATTTTCTCTAGTATTTTAGAAAGCTAATACCTACTTTTTGCCTTGTATATCAGTAACACATAAACTTCAAGGCAATTAAAATAGAAATTTTTAATGAATTAGTTAGTCACAATTGTAGGCAAGCCTTTATGGTTTTTGAATATTCATCCAATAAAGCAATTCTTATTTATAGCCTGAAATTCTACTCAGTTGTATGGTTCATTGCAATTACATATTATTATTAAGACCATGTTAAATTTTACCAGGACCAAATTAATTGAACGAAGATACTGAGATAAACCCTGAGTTACAGTATAAATAACTTAATTGCTATATCATTAATTAAATTAATTTCCAGGAAAAAAACCCAAAACAAAACAAAACACCCTGTTTGTTCTGATACTGAATAGCTACTTAAACGCACATGTGAATCCCAGACTAGCTTCATTAATTTACTTATGCTTGTCTTTGATCAATTTTCTTTGAATCTGTTCTTTCTTATTCAAGTCAGTATCTTAAAGGGCTTTTATCACTGTTTTTCAAAATGTTATAGATAAAAGTAGAGTGTTATTTGAGGTGTTACTATCTAAAACCAGGAAATGTGCTGGTTGGCACTTTTTTTGTTTCTCTCTTTAACCTCATTAGTTTCAGATATGATCAATAAGAAGCATATCCAATTAGATATTCTTATTTTCAGATGTTGGTAAAAATAATTAAATACATTTGCTTATCTGCTGATAACAAAATGAGGTCACACAATTAGCTTTTTTCCCCTGTGATGTAACTTGGAATGAATGTAAATTAAGATAATGGAATTCTTTCAGACATAAGTGCAAGCCATTATTAGAGTATGCAATCAGTGATTTAAGATCAGTTTAACAAAACACCCCTGAAAGTCATTACTGAAGAGACATCCTTAAATAGCATCTCCTAGAAACTTGGAGGGTTTGATTGTAGCCTTAATGTTATTTAAGGAACGTGCAATATACCTGCACCCCATAAGAAAGCAGTGACTCTGAAAAGATATATTTCAAGTAGAAAATCAGCTGGCAATGAATTCCCAGTAGGAGTCTGTGGAGGAATATTCTTGTATCTATAAACAAGATGGAGAGACAGAAGAATAGAAATTAGACTTTAAACCTGAATAAAAGTGTTTTAAAGGAGTCAAGCTTTAAATCACAACGGTTTTGAGAAATTTGGGGATTTTTTTTAAAGAATATCAGGAGATTATCCTGTATAATATATAAGTATCACCTTAAAAAAAAAAAACAAACCAAAAAACCCACGAGATACTAAAGGGCTATAGAGGAGATGTAAAGCCATTTCAGTGATGAGAAGCTGAAGACAGAGCTCAGAACACAAATTAAGACACAGCCATTCACACTGACAGTGATTAGTCATTGCAGCAGCTGACCATTCAGTTTGTTGGCTCCTTATCTCTCAAAGCCTTCAGATCAAAACAGGATATTCCTATGGAAGTTAGTTCTTAGTCAACCCCAGACATTTAAATCTGTAGGCAGCAAGGCTGGGTGACAAGTTTTAACTAAGCCAAGGAGTAACTTTGTTGGATGAAATTTAATAATCTATAGAAGATGCTAACAGGACGTTAACTAACCTAGTGGACTCCTGTAAATTAAAAAAGTTAAATACATTGCCCTCTGTGATATCTTATAGTTTTTGGCAGCTAATTTTCACATGTCTGGGACTGCAGGATGATAATTAGACATTCAGTATCATTTCAGCAAAGTGAAATAATATTTCCTCTGAATCATTCCTGTAGTATATTTGATTTGTCTAATTGGATCAATACTAGATGAAGCAAAGTCATCTTCATCCATGTGGTGTTTAAGGTGCAAATGGAACTTTGAGCAAAAGCATCAGAGTTAGGTGTCTACTGCAAATCTTGCTGTATTACATCATAGGTACTGCTTCCAATCTTGGGGTTTTTTAGCATTTTTTTTTTTGCAATGGGCAGCTTTGAGAATATCTGCCATACAAAATTGATCCTACTCCTAGTCATCTGAAGAAAATGGTCAGAATGGAAAAATAATTCCAATGGAGTTAAATTTGAAACTGTATTAGACGCTAATATGTTGCAGTGTCCAGGACGTCTGATGGTACAAAGGGAAATAGTTACAGTGTGTAAAACCACAAGAACCTCCCCTTAGAAACAAGATGAAAAACATGTTTTTAGGAGAACTTTAATTTGCTTTTCAACTACTTCCTGAAAGCTGTGTTATTAGTAGTCTTGGCTGAGGTTTTAAAACCTCTGCATTAGCAATCCCAAGAAAATGATGCGGCTTGGTATATTAATTACGACGACTTGCTTCACTCACTTTGCTGGTAAGTAGGGATTTTATGTCTTTATTTCAGCCCAGAATTCTCCAAAACATAACTGATTGAGGAACGGAATGCTAATTTATTAATCAAGGATGAAAGTGTCATTTGCTCAGTTTTAGTTCATTCAAGCTGCTGTTTTATAGAGGAAAGCAAAAATTAGGAAAAAAAAAGTATAAAAATACTTAAAAGAGTAGAAAGAACTTAAGAGTGTATCTGACACAAAATTAAAATTATACCTGAATGAAAAAGCAGAAAACATGTATTCATATCTATGCTGATATTTTTATAATTAGTTGAACTGAACTGGACAGTATATTAATTCAGAATATTTATAAAACTGTATTTTGGAGTATTTTTTAAAGTGTATGTAGTCACACCAACAAGCTTAAAAGAAAAGAATGTTATTTGGGACTAATTTCTTTTTATAGCCCAATAAAAACGCAAAAGGTGTTTCAGATATGAGTTATCTCTTTCCCTTCTGAAAGTTTTCTACCTCTTCTTCATTCAGCTGAGGTGAGACTGGTTTTCTGTGTATAGTGAAATACTGCTATAGATGTGCTATACTGATTTTTTAAGATTTTTTTTTGCCCAAATTAAAAGTGAGGCCCAGAAACTCTTCTGGATTATTACCCTTTTTAAAAATGTTTCATGTTAGCTTTCAGGAATCTCTTTCAATAAAGACCAGTAATTTCTGAAAATCCATTTCTTAGTATATATGTTCAAATTGCATTCCCTATTACAAGGGCATATAGTGATAGGACAAGGGGTAATGGTTTTAAACTGTAAAAGGTAAGGTTTAGACTGGATATTAAGAAGAAACATTTTATTGTGACTGTGGTGATGCACTGGAACAGGTTGTCCAGAGAAGTTGTGGATGCCCCATCACTGGATGTGTTTAAGGCCAAGTTGGATGGGGCGTTGAGCAACCTGGTCTAGTGGAAGGTGTGTCTGCCCATGGCAGTAGGTTGGAACTAAATGAACTTTAATGTCCCTTCCTAGCCAAACCATTCAGTAATACTATGAAATGACAAAAAGTCTAGAAAGAATGACTATGTAAACCTAGGAGTAACCAGGTATTTTAAAAATCTCATAATTTTGTTCTTCTATATTTAAAAGCATTTTTTGTCTGCTCTTAGTAATGATGTTCCAATTTTCTATACTCCATATAAAAATGCAGATGCAAAACTTGACAGACAAGCACGTTTCCTTTGAAAGTAACTGTATAAATATGAGAACATTTACAATGGAAACACATTTTTATAGCTTCTCATAAAGCTGTAACTAAACTGTTGTTTGCTTCACTTGGGTGCACCTTGCACTGTACCTACCTATAGCTGTGGCTCTCTGTACATCCAGGTATTGACTGCACTCGTGTTCAGCTGGCCAAGCCACGCTTCCTAAGAGAGCATTCCTCTGTTTATTGCATTGCTTTATTTAGACCCTACAGCCAGCGCTGGGCCAGAGCTTTCGGTCAGGCAGTACCCTGAAGATGCCAGCGTGCTCCTCAACTCCACGGTGTGGATGCTGTGTGTGTTTGAGTACCCCAGCGACGAGAACGAGGAGCCAGTCGTGTACTGGAGGAAAGGCCCTGACTGCCACAGCCAGCAGAGCCTCCAGTCGAGCTCCAGCACAAGTGGGCCACAGGTGCACATTACAAAAAACATCCTCAGGGGATTCTCCATCTTAAAACTGAGCAACGTTGACCAGAATGCCAGTAGCTCCTATTTCTGTGACGTGATGCTAACACAGAAAATCCAGGGCAAACGTGGAAGTGGCACCAAGCTGACTGTGCACGGTAAGGAGTGTTTGGGAGTGACAGAAAAGAGACCTGGTATGTGCAAGGTGAAATAAAATTTCCTTCAGCCTTACTTTCATTCCCACTGCCTGTGTCTGCCAGCAGAAGGGTGTGAAGGAGCAGCCTACAGTCATACGAGTAGGGGAGGGTAGGCACACCTTTTGTTTGACCTCTTCACACAGCTGGACAGACGGACTTCTCAGGGACAGTGAGTTTCTGTGGATCTAAACCAGTTCACTGTGGAGTAAATATTTATATATCAAAATACATGGCATCTGTTAACATCATGTATTTATTTTAATATTTTTTCTTATCTTCTCCACAAACATTTGCTGAGTCTTTATGGCACACTCAAAAACATCCAAACCAAGTCCCTGATAATACTTTTTATCATTTTCTTCAGTTTTTATAAGCAAATAGTCTCCTGAAAAATGCAGCTAGTGCTTTTTCTTCCAGTTACTCAAAAGATGTACAGTAAATTCACAGAGCAACGTGAGTATTTTAAACAGAGTGTACATGGGAGTAGGGATATGTGGGAGCAGTTCTCTTTCTGTTTGATGGTACAATCTTTTTCAACAATTTATAACTTTTCCCCATCTTTTAATTATGCATGCAATTTCCACAATTCTGCTGAGCACATGGCCTCAGTGACTGAGATACACTATTTCATATAAGCCAAATTTTCATCATGTGGACTTTCCAGAAAACCAAGTTAGCAAGTGCTAAATGCCACAAAGCAGCTCTCTCATTCTAGATTTCACATTGTGTTTAGCAATTGTACAATGCAATTTTTCAGAGTCCCTAAAACAGAACAGAGATCAAGGAATTTCTATTGAGAATTACACCATTAGCATATGTTTGTTTAAAAAAAAAGGAAGAAAACGTTGTCTGAGACTTAGTAAGATAACCATCATCTACATTGCTTTTTCTATGTAACAGAGATGTTTTCAGATATCCCACTTCTACTAAACTGAGAATTTTGTTTACTTTCCATTGCATAAGTAATTTACAACAGGTTCAAAAATCTCATGTCTGGAGCAAAAAAAAAGGACATCTCTCTTGAGAAGCTTAACATTTAAGCCTTGAAAAAACAGCAAAAGAAAATATGATGAAAACAAAGACAGCTGTGCTTTCTGGTCAATTCTCACTAATTCTTCAAATGAGATCTTATCAGAAAAGCAACTTTTTTTTCTATTTCAAATATTTTTCTTTCTCTTTGTTCCAGATTTGAAATGCGAAGACTGTACAAGATTGGATAAGATCTGGTGGGGTTGGTTGCTTCTTCTTGGATACACCATCCTTGTCACCACAGCTATCATAACTTTTGGTGTAAGTAATTTAAACTTCAGAAACAAATAATACAAATCCAAAGAGGAGTAGTGTCCTCTGATGGAAAGAAACAATAAGCAAATTAGCCTGAATATTTACCTGTGATAAAGTAAAAAGTCCCTCTATTTTCTGTTAACCAAAGTGTTATACATATAGTCCCCACCCTATGAATGTTTTGAGGGCATGGCCATGAAAAAAAAAAACGAAGCTGTGACATACTGAGAAATTACATTACTTTTTTTCTGAGCTGGCTGAAAACTGGGAAGCTATTTTCTATGTTGCTGGCTGATCTTGTTACTTTTACCTGGAAACAAAAGAGAAAACAAATGCCTGAGTGACTAGTAGTTTGAACATATCCTGTTCCCTTCATGCTTCTGGGATCCAGCTCCTAATTTCCTGAGCTCCCCTGGACATACATCAGTGTGTGGTCATCTTTTGTCTTACTCAGATTCTGGCCAACCAACCAGTCATGCCAGGGCTTTATGCCCACCCCCACCCACTGGTTGGTATGGGCCACTGCTGGACATTTACCTGGCCAGCAGTGCAGCACCCTGACAGCTGGAATACGTGCATATATTTTTGCAAGAGAACAAGAAAACTTTTGTTTATACACAAAAATGTCTAAATGCAGGTTGAGTTCGTATGCTTCCCATGGTAATTTGAAAATCCTTCATTCTTTTCTAGTTGTGGTTCTGTTCCCCACTTCAGGAAAAGCTTCGTAATAATTTTAATCAATTACTTTTTATGGAAACAAAACATAAAAAGCCAGTTATTAATGAATAGTTCTACTTTGATCCTACTTGGTAATAATATCTTTTGTGTAAATGGAACCATTTGGAAGGAAACAAACCTGTGTTGAAGCATGCTGAGCTATTCCATAACTTGAGGCAAATAAGCATCACAAGTCCTTGAAAGCATGGATGACACTACATCCCTGCCTAACCCTCAACAGTACAACATGCTCTGCTTACATTTACAAGGTCTGCACCTGAAAGCGTAATTCCAAGATTATAATTTATATGAGACCTCAAAAACTCCTTCTGCTTCACCAGTGTCTCTCCTCAAAGTTACTACTGTAGAGTTCCTTAAAAGTTAAAAAACATGGGCTAAATCAGACCAAGAGGGAACAGTTACCAAACTTACACAGGCTTGGGAGAACAAAACCTAGCTCTTGAGGAATTGACACAGTAGATCTTCTAAGTCTAGAAAGTAGCTCTTCTAAGTCTAGAAAGAAGGATCTTTCAGGGAGACAAATCCTGACTGAAAGGCAGGACTTCCTTCACTGTTCTGTCTTTCTCAGCTTGTGCTACTGAAAGGTACTGCTACTTCAGTGACACAGAACCTGGCATCATGGCAACTGTTCTCTCTGCTGATACTGCCAGGCAGCCCCGAACTTCAGTATCACATAAGACTCAGCACCAGTGACATAAGTTACAAGAATTACAAAGACATTTACGGTATCTGATTGCCTTTCTAGGTCAAGGTTTGGGTTTTGCTTTCTTTAACAACCAGTTGTTAAGTACAGTTACCTCAAAGCCACAACAAAATGAGAAATGTTCACAGAGTTCAGGCAGTAGGAGACCAGAAATGAGTATTCAAGGGCACGGTGAACTCATGCCAGAGTGAGATGTGGTAAACAGCCAAACCTTGCTAAAGCACAACAGCAGCAGAAGCCTGACAGAAGATGTACTGCATCTGAATATACAAAGTGAGCCAAAAGTCTCTCCTAAAATTAATCACTGAGCACAACTAGCAAGCAGCAGCAGTAAACTGAGATGGAGTTTAACTTTCTTTATAGCAGTCCGTATGGTGTTGTGTTTTGGATTTGTGGTTAAAAGAGTGTTGATATTACAGCAGTGATGTGGCTGAACAGTGCCTGAATGGCATCAAGGCTTTCCCTCTTTCTCACTGCTGCTCCAGAGAGGAGGCTGGGGGTGGGCAAGAGGCTGGAAGGAGACACAGATGGGACAGCTGACTCCAGCTGACCAAAGGGATGTCCCATACCATACAATGTCATGCTCAGCAATAAAAGCTGGGGTAGGGAAGTTGCTTTTGCGTTACCCATTGCTCAGAGCCTGACTGAGCATTGCTTTCGTGGATGGAGGTGGTGAGTGATTTCCCGTGCATCTCTTGTGAAATTTTTTGTTGTTTTGTTTGTTGTTTTCTTGGTGCTTTTTTTTTTCCCCTCTCTTCTTCACCTATTAAATTGCCTTTATATTGACACATGAGGTTTTTTGGGTATCCTCCCCAAAATAAGATGTCTCCAAAAAAACCTGTCTATACTACCAAAGAAACAAGAACGAATGGAAATATCTCTCCTGCCACTCCCATGTCCTATTTTTTTCAAAAGTTACAGCACACAAACGTCTTCAAGGATAGTACTGGGAATTGGAGAAGCACTACATGAAACCACTGGTACACAGTCAAACACACTTTCAGCCTATTTCTTCAGTACAATATGAATCGTCCTTACTCTGCTACCTGTGAAGGCCTAGAATTCATCATATAAGATGCTAATTAAATGAAATTAATTAATCTAACACTGTTAGATATTTGTTCTAAATAATTTTAAACCAAAAGGTCCCATAATTATTCTGCTGTATCATAATGGCCCACATCTGACCATATTACACTTGTTTACTAAGTTAGAACCAAATAAGCTATAAAACAGTAACTACATAGGTAGTAGTAACTTAGCTTACACATTACTAACATTTTTACTACTAATGACAATAGTAATTAGTAGTCTCTGACAATTCATGACGGTATAGTTACAATTAGTATTTTCACATTTCATTTTGACTGCAATATGCATAACAAATATGCATAAACCAATTCAGAATAAACACTGGACAGATATGTCACTGAAGTTAACCATCTGTTCTGTAAACAGATAAGGTACCTGATGGAAATATTTTTACTGCCTAATATTATATGTTGTGCCTATTGAAACAGATTCATCAGTGCCGTACAAAGTGCAAGAACAAGTCAAGAAATACAGACAGCAGTGCTACCCTGCAAAGTGAATGGATTTATGACCAGCCATCAAGACCAGTTAAAAATGGGTTTAATCAAGAATATGAAGATATGTCACTAATAAGAACTTTAAGTGACACTGGAAGGAAAATGATATGAAAGAGAAGGTGTGTGCAGTTGTAACCAAGATATCAGCATGTGTGATGCTACTTTTACCAAGGTAGAAAAGACACATAAACACAAATATTTTCATTAAACTGGAATGCTTTTTGTTCATGTATTTATATCAAGTTAAAGTAGTTTCCACTCCACACAGCTACAAATGAAATGAGCATTAGTGTATGTAACTATCATCAAAATACTATAAAAGCTAAAGGTATTCAAACCTCTTGTCAATGCTAATATATCTGACCATATATTCTGGGGTTTTTCTACTTCAAACACAAACACACAGTTACAGTTTTGTTTTTAGCCAGGTTAAGGCAGCTGCTTTGCTTTAAAAATGCAATTCTATAAAATAGTATCTGTCCACTGTAATGACAGATTGTCAGAGAGGAATTCCTCATATGCTCCCAGTGCACTGTCTGACATTATTTCTAACTCCTTTCATATCCCCCATGTTTACAAATCCCTGCAACTCCTTCAACTCTTAGCTATTTAGCCAGCTATGCCACCTTTTAATGCACATTCCAACAGAATGAAAATACTTAATGTGGTTTTAAAAGTCATAACTTATATGTTTTTTTAAAGAAATATTAATTACCAAAATAATCTTGACAGGCAGGCTACATAGTTTACTGCTCTAGGGTTTAACTGATTGATTATGTGCCATATCTGGGACTGTAACAGAAATTACTCGGATTAAAAATGTGTATTGTCTTAAAGTGCTTAGAATAGTTGTGGCATCTAAGTAAATAACAATACAACTAAGCTGCATAGAAAGAGATTATCATAATTTGCATAGGACTTGAGGAAATGCAATCCTGGTATAGTTGTGTGACTTGAATGAATTTTTTCCACAGTCAAATACTGTGTTTCAAATTATCTTACAACTGTAAATATGTGAAAGAGTTCATAGAATAAATGACAGAGATAACAGCCTTATATTTTAATTGTGCAATAGGAACTGGATATACACTTCTCACTGGATTCAGCTTCAACTTCATCACTACCCTTTTTCTTCTGAAATTTTTCCTTTTGGTATCAGTATCAGTAAAGATGTCAAATAATTTTAAGAAATTTATCTGAGCATTTGTTTACTTTTGGTGAAAGTGCTGGCTACAGTACTTAGACAAAGTTAAATGTGACTTTCAGAAGGACAGATCAACTGTGTTTGAGCATTTGGATAGGGTGGACAACCACAAGGAATCTTTTCTTAAATTAGTAGTAGTAGTAGTAGTAGTAGTAGTAGTATTTGAACATTGGGAACTAAACAATGGTCTTCCCTCCTGCTTTACCTACTCTACAACTCCATCTGCAGTCATACATATTTAGATTTCCAGGTCAATAAATCAAACTTTAATTGTGGATGTCTATATGTAGCTAATTTCTTTTCCAGCAAACTGCCTCTTGAGAAGCACTTCAAATTTCCTGTTTTGAGACTCCTTTAAAAATAAAATTCTTATTGCATATAATATATGCCTAACTCTTAATTTTTAAGGTACAATTATAAATTGGGTTAAATATTAAGGGGTTAAATACAGGGAATGTTTGTATAGAGCTTTAAGGGCAGAGATATAGGCATTCCATCATTTTTGATGTGAGGTGTGAAGTCCATCTGAGCCACAGATGCAGTTCTTTGAAGAAAAGAACTGAAGGCAGCAGTCACTGAACCAAAGTCACCTCCAAGTACACAAAGTACAAAGAGGTCAATGCATTCAGCAAAGCCTTTCAGCTTTGACATTTTGTCAAAAACCAGCAAGAGTTCATACCTAATCCAGCAGACACAACTAGAAGGTGCATTTAAAAAGTATCTAATTCAGATAACGTATATACTTATATTGGGGTCTTTTCTTTCCACTTGATCACACTGCCTCCACTTCAGATCAGTGGCCCTTCAAATGAAAGTCAGTATGATTTCTGCAGTTTTTCACATTCTTCCCAGAAACAGCTGAAAGTTGCTTCCAAAGAAGTTGGATATAAACTTCCACTCTGAAAGGCTAAAAATTCAGAAAGTTTTGGAAAATTAAAAAACATAATCTGGAATATGTTCTATCATCTAACACCAACAGCACAAAGGCATTATTTGTTATGTTCCAGTCAGCAATGTCATGGATTTTTATGGAAGCCTATCACAGAATGAAACATCAGGACTGAATTCAGAATGAGTTTAGAACACAAATAATTCTTAATATTAGATGTGCAAAATATCCCTTTTTTGGATTTATGCTTTTTTTTTTTTTAAGTGCACATTGCGTAAAGAGTATGAATATTTATATGAAATTCTAACCCTGCAGTAAGTCAAAGAATCACAGAACCACTGGTTAGATGGGACCTCTGAAGATCCTGTATTCCAACATCCCTACTCAAGATATAGTAGGTTGCCCAGAACCTTGTCCAGATGGCTTTTGAATATTTGCAAGGATGGAGACTTCCCTGATGTTTGATGGAACCTCTTGTGTTTTGTGTTGTGCCCATTGCCTCTGATCCTGTCCCTGGACACCACAGAAAAGAGCCTGGCTCCATTTCCTTCAGGTATTTATACAAATTGATAACATCCCCGATCCTTCTCTTCTCCAGGATACACAATCACACTTTTCCCAGACTCTCATATATCAGATGCTCTAGTCCTTAACCATCTTCGTGGGCCTGCAGATGATTCACTCCAGAAAGTTCATAATATTCCTGTAATGGGGAACCCAGAACTGGAGGAAGCACTCCAGATGTGGCCCTGCCTCTTCTGAGCAGAGAGGAAGGATCGCTACCTTTGAACTGGTGGCGATGCTCTGCCCAGTGCAGGGCAGGATGCTGCTGCACACCTTTGCCATTGCAGTATATTGCTGGCTCATGGCCTTTCTGCCGTCCCTCCGTACCCCCTTAGGTCCTTCTGTGCAAAGCAGATGCAGGAATTTGCACATTTCTTTGATGAACTCTGAGATAATTTTCAGTCCAATTCTCCAGCCTGGCCAGGTCCCTCTGGACCATGTGTATATCTTCAGTTCCAAATGATTCAAAACAAGAACCTCAAGTTCATGATCTAATATATGAAGGATGGAGTCTTGGCCCTCCACGGATTTGAGACAGAACTCCGGATAATTTTAGTAGTACTCAAGTTTACCTTCAAATTGCTTAAAAATATACTCCAATAGGAAACATGTAGACAAGCTACAGTACAAAGGAAAATAGTATTGAACAGAAATTCCAATTACTTCATCTGGTATTACGGATTATGCAATACACCCTCAGCTAGGAGTTTAACAATAATTACAGATTTCAAGATGCATTGTATAAAAACACATTTAGACTGTGGAAAAGCGGACTGAAAACACTTCATTGGACCCCAGAAAAATACATATAATAGTAGCATGCATGCCATATCATTTCCCTAGGGAAATGAAACATCATGGGATAAGGGATTGAAATTGATGTTTGTATGAAGAGTGAGATAGGAGAAAGGATGGGTATGGTTCATTTGAAGAAACGCTCTTGAAGAAACAAAGTACCTGTCTAGGCATCGGATATTCATAGAAACACCTACATCTGGATGACGAGAATTACTGCTTAGTCTAGCACTCCCAGCCAATTACTATTTTTATTAGCTAACAAAGCAACTGTTGCATATTTATACATACAATCTCTACACACAAACAAAGGTGACCAAAGTCTTCCAGAGCAGAGCCTAGAGTCCAGTGTTTTACAGAAAACAGAGCTCTTAGAAAATAGAGAAATACTCCTGAATACCCTAGACAGGGCATTGCTACGTTCAGATAACAATTCATTGCATTTCTGAAACATGGAAAATTATGAAATCCAAGAATACAAGCAATAATTGAATGCTACATCCAAACTACAATCCAATTTCCACACAGGAATGAGTTTTTTCCATTTCAAGAAGTGCTTGTCTGCAACAAGCTCTAAGAAGAGGTGGAGCTGTCCCATTTCCCCTCAGCATGCAGACTGAAGCTCTAACTGAAGACTTGGGGTTAGGACACCAAGGCATGGCCTCTTGACCTCATGTCATGCGAAAGAGCCTAAACTTCATTAGTTACGGAGAATACTAGTGGTTCAAGACAGACTTACATGGTCTTTGGGGTACTTCTTTCTCTTTTTGGAGTTAGTAGCTTTTCTAGAATTTACTTGTAGCTTCACGAGGAAAGATGGAAACCTATTACATTTTTCTATTTTCACATTGAAATGCCAGTTTTCTAGTGTCATATCATCTATCCATATCAAGATTACAATTAAAATGGAAGGTACCCAGTCCTGCACAGCTCTCCAGTTCATAAATCTGGAATACAATTTTCCTAGTGCTCTTTCCCCAGTACAGTTATAATTGCACAAGTTCTCTTCTTTGCAATTATTCAAAAGAATATTTTTCAAATTTGCCGTTCCTTTGTGCCATATGAAAAAAAATGGTGGTGACTGATCTGCCTAGGGGAGAAACAGTGTCAGCATACACCCTACACTCTCAAGCACAAGTCTATTCTTTGGAAAAATACTAAATTTTTTAAGAAAAAAATTACTCCATGACCAAATAATACCTAAGTCATGTGACACGCATCCCTGGAGTAGAACAGGATCTCAGAGTAGTTTCCTAAATTCTATAAATACATTTCAGCATAGAAGGATCTGTGCTGCCTAAGAGAATCTCTACTACCTATAGATCAAGAGGAAAATGTACAGATGCCGTACAAAAGTTACATATTCTTAATAGTCTCTCAGGGTTTGTATGTCTTACCTGTTTAAGTACACTTCTGTACAGATTATATAAATAGCATATCCTTAGCATAATCTGATGTAATATCAGCACAGACATTAGCATGTGCTTAGTCATAAAAAACATGTTCTCATAAGAAAATATTACCTTAGTCTGTCTCATCTTCTAGACTTGACTGTGTTTGCACTAATGATTTTCAAAAGATTTCACGAAATCTGAATCAAAAAAACAAACAAACCAAAACAATGGTTCCCCCGGCAACAGAGTTCGCAGAGCTAGTAAGGTTTCAGCAGAAATGGAAACTTCTATTTAAATTATAAATATTGCTGGCAATCATCTTTATTGAAACACTTATCAACAGCATCATGGTACAAAGCAGGTACGATTTTTTTGCAAGTTTCATCTCCTTCAACCTTTTAAGATGTAACGTATTTAACCTTTTAAGATGTAACGTATTTTTTTTAAAAATAGTTAGGCAGCTCATTTGTGTTCATCAGCAGGTTCATCAGAAGACTAAATTCTAATGAGTGTAGGTTCTGCTTTCAGCCACACAAGGACTACACCTAAAATACATCTAAAAGAAAAGAACCAACAAACTCTAAGCAGTATCCTTGAAATTAAAATTTAATTTATTTCATTGGGGTTTATTTTGACAAAAGAGATCACTAATAGATTTTCAACTCCCCTTATTTAGGACTTGTTAAAGAGAACTCTCCTAATACTTAGACTTTTGTGAGAAACAAAACAAGGTGGCAAGGATCCTTTTTCAGCACATCTGATTTATGACATTGTGACAGAAAATTCCAGCTATTAGTCAGTAAAATTAGGAGATCCATATCAACAGACGAACTTGTGAAGTGGTAAAAAACTCCTGAACTTCTTCCATTCACAAAGGCTAATACTCACTCCCTGGAGAATACAACTACTGTAAATAGGAAATAAAGTTTAAGAGGCTCTGATCTTGCTGGGTTTCTCAGTTTCTCTGAGTGAAAAAGCTGTTTCCAGATTTCACCAGAATTCCATGACAGGTATTACAACTGAATCAGAGACTTTGACTGTAGCAGATCAGCATGAAAGAGAATTTTTTAATGACATTATTCTATTCTAGCTATTCATGATGAAAGTGATCCTCTGTATAAATGAGAACACAAGTGAGTGAGGCACAGGTTTCAGGTTTACACAGGTTTCAGTTTTACATGCAAAAATGCTGTCCAACAGACCTGGAAGTCATGCAAGCTATGCTGTATATCACTATCACTGTATATAGAACCTCACACATTTTAAAAGAGTTGCTTTTCTAAAGTCAAAATGAAAGTAAGGTGCTTTACATCAGTCTTTTAAAACAAATTTCTGTCACTATCAAAAGCAGTAATAAAAGATTTCAATCCCTGCACGATTCCTAATCTGATGCAATCTACATATGAATATAAATCTGGTTTACATGCTGAAGGGGCTTTCAAACAGCTATAAAAGATTTTTCTTAACCACAGGTTATTTAGTTTTTAGGAATTCTAAAGTTTCATACATGCTTAATTCAACCTCCAATTTTAAGATTTTTTTAAATAATTAATAAATCAATTTAAACCCCATACTTATAAACCAAACACTCTTTACTTTTAAATAAACAGTTGTGGATTTTAGCATTTAGGTATCGAGACTGGAAATCTGGAAGTTCAGGTAGTCAATGCAAGGTGAATGTTAAAATAACAAGACATGGGAGTCTGAGTTCATTACCTGCTCACTCACGCCAACTAATCTCCAGTAGACTGACAGCAGATAACCATAGCATTCCAAGAAACTTATAAATGAACTCTTGACAAAAGTTTCAAGAAAATATATTTATTCAATTTTGGCAGAAGAAGAAATTGTAATAAATATAACAATTTTTTACACCCTTCTTTACAAGTTATTTTTATATCACACTTCTACAAATTTCAGGTAACACTTAAAATTTTAAAAGAACACATTCATGAGAAAAGAAGAATTTTTAATGTGAAAAAATACACAACACTGCAAATGTGTGGGGTGGTTTGTGGCTAGTACTTAATTTTCAAGTCCTTTAGAACAGTGCAAGATGATGTATTTTAGATCAGTAACACGGCGATCATCCAATAAGTACACAGAAATATTATGTCAAATGAATAATATAGATTTGTAATTTTTCACAATATAACATCAATTCTCCTCTCAAATAACACTGCAGAAGACTCTTCCAAATTTCTGTAATTATGACAACACAAGCTTTTTACAAATCCCACACCGAAGTACGCAGCTGAAGAAAAATGAATCTAAGCAGAACTTCCTCAAAATAAGACATCCATCAGACATGTACAGTTCCAATTCTGATGTGTTTATACAGGTCTTTGAAGTGCAATCGATACTTTCGCAGAAGAAGCAGATGCAAGTCCACTGGGATTTTTATTTTCATGAACAGGAACTGGGACAGCAATCCCTGAGATTCTCTAGGATGCCTGTAGCTGTGTTTTGACAGCCATCATGTTTTGCTAATTTTCTATGAGCCGTCTACTCAAACCAGTTTTCTTTCAATAAAAAGTGAACAGCATCGTCAAAACCATTTTGGTACAATGATTCCATTTTCTCCTGCTCTGGTGGGAACAAGGCTTGATTAAGTCTTACAAGGTTGGCCAGAGACAGCTGCAACAGAGCAAGAAGCTACAAATTAGTTTATTATAGCAACTTATCTAGATGTGACTGTTCCGTCATCTGTTTCACAGAGCGTTTGTAAAATCAAGAGATCGGCACAGCCGTGTCTACACCAGGAATTAACCACGTCCAGGGTCACTGCTGAGCACCACGACAAACCGGCACAGTCTGCACACACAGAATTAAACTCACAGCATCCAAGACAGACTGTCTGCCTGTAAAAGTGCCCAAAGTTTCTGAAACACTTTAACTTTGGAAACTCTCCCAAACTGTTTGGCAGAGTGGTAGCTGGCACATGTCACACTTGTGCAAGGAAATATTTTGACAACTTACTAGTGCAAACAACCACATCTTTGGGAACATTTCCAGGCAATGTTTAACATGACATAGTTTGTGTTACCAACAAATTAAGAACTACTCAGCATCTTAAGTGGTCACCCTGATTATGTAAAAAGATTTTGGAGCTTTATTCTGGAATATAGACTTTATTAAATTGTTTATAACAGAATAAAAAATATAATTAAACAAATGTTCTGAACAATTTGTTGTTAGTAATGTAATACTTAGCCACATACTTTATTATAACAATTTTGCAAAACAGTATCAAAATCATCTTCATTATTTGAAGTAAGCAATTATTCAAATTCTGACACTAGGAGATGGAGAGACGGAAAACTGTTCACATTCCAATACAGAAAACTGAAGACATACAAGCCTTTAATTTATGCAAATTACAATATTGCTTGAAAAAAATTATTCTAAGTGATAATTTTTACAGCTCTAAAAGCTAGAGGTGCTTCAAATTAAATAATTGAAAATGTTGCCTGAGATTCTGCACAAGTCTGCAAAGCATGACCTCAGAAGCAATGTAACTGTGCAATTAGTTTTCTATCTCTAAACTAAACTAATAACCAGCTCATTTTTCATCCTCTACATACACTAGGTATTAGATGCAAATCACAACCAAGAAATATACAGTAAGTGATTGCATAGATTTTCAAGATACATGAAATCAATAATCTCATACTGTATTATCTTGCATCAAGTACTACCATACTAAAAATCTCTGTGAAACATTAAAAAGGTTCAGAAATTGGTCCAATTTAGAATGACATTATGTAACACTACTTTTACTAAAATTAAGAAAACATTAAAAACTGTCTACAAGGAAACTTTTAAAAGCACCGGTTATTGTTAATCTTTCTTTCTAATGGAATACTGTTGACCACTAGGTCTATCACTGTTCAGTATTTTCTTTCATCATGTTGAAGAAAGCAAAACTGCAGTTAAAGTTTGTGAGACAAAGGTTGCAAAGACAGACAACAATGAAAAGGAGGTAATAAAAATCAGTGTCATATTTAAATATACATAAATGTTTCTGCAACTTCTCACAATTTCCGGAAAGTGTTGTAATCAAAAGTGTTCACAAGCTCTCTTGAGCAATGCAGTGACAAGTCACTGAATACCTGAATATATACACCAAGTTGTTCAAATGTACAACTTAAACTTGTATTTTAAATTCAGTTAGACCAATTGATTTCAGTAAATATGAAGAAATGTTCTGTAGTTGTCTTCTCCTGAGATATTCTATTTTTACTTTTTCTCTATGAACACTCTGCCCAGCCAAAGACAGCTGATATGTAAAGCAAGCCTAATATAATTTACATTTAACAGCTTGTTATAATTTGCTCGATTTTGTACTAGATCAGTGCTTTTCAAACTTTATTCTACATTTTCCTTGTGTTTAAGAAAAGGTTTAACCTCCATTTGCTAAACAGAAAATGCCAAAACTTTACGTAAGTTGATATATAAGCACAAAATACACTTAAATATAAACATAACTGCAGAAGTACCTTTTATTCTTTTCAAGCTAATTAATAAACAAGCAACTCACCATCATATCTTGCTTTGCTAATTTAACATAGAGGTCCACATGCCCTTTATCTTGTGGACAGATATCTAATCGACCGCTGAAAGGAGAAATCGTCACAGTTCTTCCAACAGGCAAGATAGGAAGGCCATTGGTAAGGCCACCATCAACCCACTTCTATTGGAAAACAGAAATACTTTCAAAGTAACACTAGTACAGTACAATCACAATGCAATACTTTGTCCTCCCTCACCCCACCTCCTCCAGTCCACTCTCTAGAAAACTTACAAGTTTCCCTCTAAGAATACAATGAATAAGCTTGAGTATGTGGTATAAATATCAAGGAACTGACAGAGATTTGAACCAATAGCATTTGACATAATGTGCAAATATATGTGTAAGGTATTTATCAAGCTACTGATAAAGCTTTTTAGTTAATCAAAAAAATAAAATACCCCATACAGAATTTTTGTCAACACATACTTGAAAAGGTAAGACTGCTAATATTACACATATTACACAAATATTACACAAAGGTAAGACTGTTAATATTACACAAATGAGATCTAGGGGCACAAATCTGATCTTCAGAGAGACCACAGCCAAACTCCATTCCAGTATAAACAGGACAATTGTGACATCTCTTGCTAACGTATTTCACACCTTCCTATTTCTTTCTGTGCTTACATGCATAACCCAAAATTCAGTATCAGTCTGCTGGCTTGATGGATTCACTGACATCGCACATGAGGTCTGATGACCAGATGCACCTCACTGAACTTTACACATCTAAAGTCACTTAGTAATTCTACACATCCTTTATCAGCAAGGGAGAGAAAACACTTCTAGCACAATTCACCTTATTCTAAAGTAGGTATTTATCTCATCTTAATTGTGCTGAAAAAGTGCTTTCTTCTTCACTAATTATAAAGGAAACAAACATTATGTAAAATGTAGACTACTGCAGACATGCAAAGTCAGGCAGGTTGAAATGCTGTAAGAAATAAGATTCACCTCAGTATTTCTTAAAAGTTTGACCTCCTCAAAGGTAAACTGAATATTCCAGGATATCATCCTCAAGTTAAGTTAACAGAGAACATTAAAAAGAAATGGCCAACTATATTAGTATTCTTCAGCACCAATAAGGCAGAAAACTGCTTTTCTGCAGTAAGTGATGTTCTAGGTGACCATCATGAAATGGCAAAGTAGTGCCAGTTTTGCACCAATATTCCTGAAAACACCACAGAAATTTAGTCACAAAAGTTTAAAAGACAAACTAACAACAACAACAAAACCCCATAAATAACAAAAACAAAAATAAAAATCCCCTCACTCAAAAAGCATTTTATTGCCTGTTGGCAAGACACAAGCTCTCGGGGCAGTTACTGCTACACCAGAAGAATTAACTCCAACTGCAGTGTTTGTTCTTCAGAAGTCTGAGATTCTCTGAGGTCCATCACTTATATAGATCCCTCTCAGTTGTGCCCTTTACTCTCACTTAAAGCAAACCTCATTTCAATTTTACACAGATTTCTTCCAGTGCCACATCTGAGTTCATGTAATCAAAAGACTTTATTGTCACTTGCCCCTCCTTCCACTGTGAACTCCTGTATCTGGCGATGTATTTACATACATTTATATATTTATCCTTAACACATGGATACATAGCAAGGGGGTAGTGCTGGTATCTATCTCTTTATTTATCTATTTATCTATCTATCTATCTGTATGTGTGTTTGCCTGCATGCGCAGTCCCCCCACTCCTTTTCTTCTCTTT
Organism: Atrichornis clamosus; assembly: GCA_013400975.1. Taxonomy (NCBI): domain Eukaryota; kingdom Metazoa; phylum Chordata; class Aves; order Passeriformes; family Menuridae; genus Atrichornis; species Atrichornis clamosus. The sequence goes on along the minus strand of WBMZ01011703.1, from coordinate 17,966 downwards.
CTCAGATCAAGTTTATGTTCCTGATCTTAAAATATAAGCTACAAATACTAACATTCAGTAGTTTCTACGGCCCTTTTCCTTCTATTATTTCATTATATGCTTTAGTGCTTGACTCTTGACATTAGCTGATGTCAGTACCCACAATGCACCGTTCAATTCTTTCACTTCGCACAACCAAATTTCTCAGTGTTAAGGATTGAGATTGTTTTGTCTTAGAAAAGGAGGCAAAAAAAGAATAAAATTCCAGAATCATTTACAGCTATCTTACAGATTTCTCAAACTCCCATTACAGCATTGTTGTGATAGCTGTGAGTAAAGCTGCAACGTATTATAAAATTTCTAAAAACCAAGGCTTTTTTTGCATTCGTCTGTAAGTAGTAATTTATTATTGATTTATGTACAATGTTCCTTGAAGTACTAAGTCGCTTTTTGGTGCATTACGTTCAGGGAAAAGTACAGTGGAATCCCTGTCTAAGCCATGTCAAAGACAACATAACAAATGACGTTACTGAAGTTTTTCACATTTGAAGTATAACTTAGTACTTCTGCAACTTAAAAGTTCTCACATTTTTAAAAATTCTGATTATTTACTTTTTCCCCTTCTCCTCTTATGTAACATCAATATTTATTTGAAAATCAAAACATTTAGCAAGGCATGGGCAATGCTTTTAATTTAGCACTATTTTCTGTAGATTCTGTTATTTTGTTTTATTTTGAGCATTTGGAAGAAACTGCTTTTCACTCAAAAGGATTCACAGTCCCTTATGTTTCCTAGTTATAAAACATTTATTTGCTGGAAATAAAGAAAGTGAAGCACCGCTTCTTTTAATTTCACTCATCAATTCTTGAAAAATGCTTCTTAGCTGATGAGACAAATTCCTGGTAGCTTCTGCATTAGTTTTGCTAATACTCTAGTACAATGCAAAAACAGAGAAAGTTTTGAAATAACATGCAATGAAACCCAAACCATACAATGACACTGAGGATGTGGGCTTGACATAACAGAATCTACCCATTTACCAGTAGATGGTTTTCACAAAGCTGTTCCATAAAAACTACAGTCACACAAACTACACACTCATCATTAGATACAGTCAGCTCAATCATCTGCAGATCTTTATCTTCCTGAAAATTAGGAAGACTCAAAGGACACCAAACCAAGTCAAGAAAATTTCACACGGAGCAAGTTTGCACTACTGTTACTGGAAGCCTAGTCCAAGGGTACCTGAAATTACCAATCCTGATAATAAACTTGTCCAATCTGGTTAAGGCCATTAACAGACTATACATCCTCAGATGTCCTCTTACACTTCCTTTTTCATTATGTTATCTTTAGGCTCATCAAATCAGAAGTAAACACACTATGAGCAGACTAATATCTATAGTAACATGATATTTAGCTTACTTATCCTAAGAGTCTAGCCTGCAGGCATGCACACTTACAGGCAAACTAGCTAATCCCACCGTGAAGCCAAATGCTTCCCAAAAAATATTCTTCCTAAAAATAAAATTAAAGTGCAATGTTAGCTCCTGAAATTAGGGTAAATGCAGACAGACAGTGAAGCTTTCAGGAAACTTGGAATATGATGCTGTATGATAGGTGACCCTGCAGATCCAAATCCGTATCCACCTTACTGACTTAGTGCTTACGTGTCTGCACCATGGCAGTACGTGCCGCCTACCTGGCTCTACAATGTGTGCCTCAGGGCCCCTACTACACACCCACACATCCTCATTACCTACTATTCCAAACCAAGCAAATGCTATTGCAAGACAGATCCCAAGGTTTTTGCTACCACCCAGCTCTAAACATTTTGGACTGAAGAATGGAAATCAGAAGTATTTACAGGCAACAGTTTTCTCAAAAAAAAAAAAAAATCCCAAATCCACAAATGCACTGTTTTACAGAGTATGAGAAAAGTCAGTGCAGACATGCAGAACTAATCATTCCAACAAATAACAAAAAATGAAAGCAACTACAGCCCAAAAACTGCGTTTTCTAAATTTCATTCAAGGAGAGCTGTAAGAAGCCTTGGGAATGACAAGAAAACTTTCAAGCAACAGAACCAGTTTCCGTGAAACTTTCATTGATTTAAATTATGAATGCAAAAAATAAACATAGGAATGAAAACTGTCTCCTAGAAAAAAGGCTGCAGTAAATACGACACAACTAAAAAGAAGTCTAAAGAGGCTTCAGCAAATATTACAATGCCTATGCAAATCATAATAGAACTGTTCATCCAGTAAAATAGGCTTTAAATAAGTTTTGGGCAAAACTCTGAGCCAGTTTTTCAATTTCTTAGTTGAAAGAATACCACAAGAAATTTAACAATGACACTTTCTTCCCTTGAACTAATGACAGAATGAACCTAAAATATCCATATATCCCTTTGAAACGGCACAAGCAATATATAGACTCAAATCGACAAAAATTCCAGACCCTGGAAAGCTGCAAGCAGTCTTCATTTAACTCAAGCAGTCAAACAATACTGATTTAAACCTTTCAAGTACTTCAGCTTATATGTAATGCTGTATCTATAATTCTGAAGCTGACAAGCTTTCTGATATAACAGCTACCTAGCTAGTGGCCAATATATATGGTTTTGTGGGGCTTTTTTGCAGGGTGGTTGTGAGGTCCACAGAGGTTCTAGAGGCATCATTTGTGTGAATGGGGAAATGAAGTATCATGTAGAATTTCTCAGAAAGAATAAATAGCTATCTCAGTGCTTCTAAAATTATTCTTAAAATGTTCATATGTTTATGTAAAAAAGACAAAAAAGTTCTCGGAGAGAAATAGAGTTAAGACAACTGTAAATAGGTTTTTTTATAATATAAGAAATACAAACTATAGTACTGCAGTTGCTTTCTCTTACGATCAAATAGTTACATCGTAAATGAAGACCACATAAAAATCAAGTTGGTAGTTAATGAAAAATTACCTGTCCTTTAAATTCCACTGGCTTAATTCCTGCATATACTGGTATAAAACTACTTGCTAGCAGGACCTGGAGAGAAGAAAGAGGAAAGAATAGAGAGAAAAAAATTCAAGAAAAGGCAACAAAGTAATTTTGAACCAATACATATTTTCATACATATTTACCTATGTTAAATAATATAAAAGTTATCAGTCAATATATTAGTTTTACATAAATCCACTGTCATCTCAAAATTTCTCCTTGTTGTGGTATGTCAAAATGTGATTAAAATTATTCAATAGGGTTTGTTTTTTTATGACTTGACAGTGACAACAAAATACCAAAAATTAACTCATTAATTAATGTGATTCAAAAGTGTATGAACTTAGTTTTGCACAATGTGAAGTAAATCTATGGTTTTGCAGAAACTAAAGATACATATGCTGAAAAAAAAGCTATATATTGTCAAAGAACAAGCTGACCCAGTCCTTCTGTTGGCTTATTGTGTTTACTCTTCTAGTAAATCAGATTTTTACAGTTTAAAAAAGTACCATAAACATCCTGAAAATTCACATATGCACATATTTTTCAATATTGATACTTTGCATTTAATACACCAAATATTTAAAAATTACTATTTTCCCTATTGTAAGTGTTCATTGTTGTCTACAGCACTTCTCAATTTATTTTTCAAATTTTTTTTAGACCAGGACACCTTTTCTGTCATGTACAGATGTGCACACACGCAAATGTGCCTTTCTATCCATTCAGAGCACTACCTGCGAAAGAGTGTGGGCATCTCTTTGCCTTTGTATCTGCCCATACAGATATATATAAGAAATCAGTACACAACATTTCCAAGAGAAGAGGTAAAAGCGTGGACAAAGTGCAGTATGTCAGAATTTTTCATAGAGCTAAATAAGGTGAATATGCCCATGCTTTTGTGGTGGCATGAAAGATCAGTCTGAGGAACAGAAGCAGGTCACAAACTGGTGTATATTCTACGTGAAAAACGAGCAGGTGCAGAAAAACACACAGTCCATGAAGATTATGGAAGAAAATGCCTGAGGTTTTTTTGGGTGCAATTACATTTACTTTTACAAAAAAATTAAGTTATTTTCAGTATTAAGCACCTCTGCTCCCCTAACAAGTTTTAATTAAGACTGTATCTGCATATGAAGTCTTCAACTTTCACTTTGAGAACTACTTTACTTGCCCATTTCTCTTCCTAGTGATGTAGAGTTTTGTCTGAGCTCAGATAAAAAGGGTTTCTCAGTTTCCTTATGTGAAACTGCAGCTATTTCTCTACCAAACAGCCTTTCCCTCACAAAAGCATAAGACAGGGTTCCCAACATCAGTTTCTTCCCCAGCCCAACACCTTTTCTCCTCTCTTCTTCAACTCCATCTCAGTAACTTTGGCCCTTGTAAACTACGGGAAACGGGGAAAAAAGATTTAGTGAAGGAATAGAGTCAAAACCAGGTGACCCCTGCAAGCTTGTATTCTTTTCAAGAGGACTGAAGAAAGCACCTGTTCTTCCTTATAAAGTCACTTAGATCTCAAGAGGGAGGACAGGAAGGACAAGTTTAAAGAACAAACACCTAAAGTATTTCCCTACCACTAACAGACCAGTGTAGACTTCTATGCACTGCCTTACCTTCCCAAACTACACACAACCATGTTCTGTTTCCTGCTCCCTCACAAATCGTGCCTCTCTTCCCCCTACCCTTCAGTTTAACAAGTCTAGGAATGCTGATACAAGATTATTGTCTTCACATATGTGAAGACTGTTTTGAAAGTGGGAGATTATTAACTGCCTTTCCAAGTCCACAGGGAATAGTAAAAAAGATAAAGCTTAACATTGCAACAACATATAATCAGTTTAGCTGTTATGAAAAACTTTGGAACCATAAGGCTTGTTTGTTAAGCACTGAAACCAAATGCATATGAAGCTGAAAGATTTCTGGCAGAGTGTACAGAAATTTTGCTGTTTCTAGAACAGTCTGCCCAGCAGTACCTCTATCCATGCCTCGGATGTAGGTCATGTTCTAGGCATTGTAACAATCAAGTAACCAAACAAGCTCTACCCTACATGCTCCTGCAGCAGCCACCAACATTCAGACAGTTGTACTCAGGACACAGGCAGAGCTGAAGGCATGCACAAAAACAGTTATTACAAGCTGGACTGAAAGATCAGACAATATGAGTGTATTCCAGTGAGCAGGTAAGTGTCATTTTATTACTATTATTCCAACCCATCCTACTGGTACCATAGAGAACAAAAGAATAGAAGAGAAATGGCTAAATCAATGAAGGAACTATTGAAATACTAGTAAAATGTACATATTTCCAAGGTCATCCTGATGCTTCTAATTGTCTCCAGGTTAGAAGATTTCACTGCAAAAACACACAAACAAAAATAATAATCTCCATGCTTGCTCCCACTGGATACTACAGCTAGAAATAACAGTGCATTAATTGAGATAAACTTTTTGCATAATTATCTTTGCATGATGAACTGACTGTCCACGTAGAATATAACAGGGTCAAGATTTTTTAAATGATACTTTGAAGGCAAACTTCCAATGCATATTTTGAGGTTTTGTTAACAAGTGTCTTTCCTTTTTTTTAAAGTGATAACTATAAACAATCTCTTATTTGCTCTAAGAATCCACAAGGATAGGGAAAAAAGAAATTCCTTCTTATTCTATTTCCTCCTTTATTCTGTTATATCTTATTATGTCTTCCACTAAGATACAATCAATTACTCGAAAGAACACTTGCTTTACATGAATCTGAATTGCTCCTGTCATCTCATATCAGCTTATGCATACAATCCTGATCCAAATTGAAAAGTGGCATTCAAATGAAGAGAAGGACAGTAAAAGATATACTTTCCAGCTCCAGTTAAAATGCAGTTTATATTCAGTACTTAGCTTTACATTATATCTATTATCCACAAGCATCTGTAGGACTTGTTCCACTTTATTTTAAACTTCCTTTACTTTCTTTTGGGATGAAACATAATGTAAATGGTATCAGTGAAGTATGAGATGCTAGTATTCTTACAAATTTTTGAGATTCTCTATTTTATTCTCATATATTACAACAATTACTGTTACTTTAAAAACACTTTGCCTACAAGGTAGAACTTGAATAACCAATGAAGGAAACACAAACACAAAATAAATTTTAGCAAAATTTGTGAAACTATAGGATGAAATTCTGCTTCCATTGCTTATTGGAACAACCATTGTTGTGGTTGTAGCACCACAAGTAGTACAAGTGGTTACCTGAGTAAACCAGTGATTTTATTGTACAAATAACATACTCTTAAGCCTTGAAGAAACTCCAGTATTTTTATTTAAAACTGCAATATTCAACTTTTTTACCTTAATGAGGTCCTCCCTGGAGGCAAAATTTGAAACCAAGTGATTTTCCCCACTTTTTGAGTTAGTGACTGACACGTAGAGCCGGTTCTCAGCTATCTCATGAACATTAGAAGGAAGAATAGACTCTATGCCCTCCCTAGAGGAAAGAAAATGCTCAACATTACTCACCATCATTATTTACAAACCTTGTAAATACACTAGGGATAAGCACTCCACAGTACAGAAGAAATATACACACTCTCCCTTTTCATTTGGAGAGCTCAACACAAAATTGATCTTATAGAAGCATTAAGATAGGTACCTAAGTGTTTTCATAAAATCATAACCAGGTGTTACAGCACCGAAGTTCAATTTTCTGACTTCCTCTGCAAATCCACAGGCAAAGTGCTTACATTTCTGGAAATGAAAAATATTAACCGTTATGGATATTTTAGTGATGGGAAGAATGTTCAAGTCTGGTACCTAAAATGTACTAGAGGCTAAAGTTTTAATAAAAGAGTTATACGATCAGACTGAAATATTTTCCCATATGTGCTTGTTTTTAACAAGATATGCAAAACAAAATGTTGACCCTTTTCTAAGGACTAATTTGTAAGGAAAAAAAAAATCCCTAATGAAGAAAAAATAATTTTAAACTCTCACAAGTATACAGCTTTAACAACCAAGGAAAGTTAAAGGCTATTTTTCTGTACACTACCACTGCTAAATAATCAGTTCCCTAAACAATGCCATTACAAGAACAATCATTTAGAATTCCAGCCTAAAGCCACCTTTTATTTTAAGGTCTACTTCAGTTCTTAAACCAGACACAAGTACCTTAAAGATGCTTATAAGCAATAAAAAATTAAAATTACCAAAATTTCTTCTCACTAATGCAAAAAACATGCTACTAACAAATACACATATTTAATTAATAAAATACTATGGAAGTATTTAAAGAATGGAAAACTATGACAGATGACATAGGAAGACACTGCAGACAACCAGGCAACAGATTCTTCCACAGAGAACCTTTTACACAAGCTTAAATGCCTAGCATTAATGACTGCAGAAAAACAGCTTGAAGTGTGAGCCATAAGAACTCCAAAGGGAGAGTAAACGAATATAATATACAATTTGTTATATATTATATGTATAATGTATAATTTATTTTTTAGCTATAACATGCCGAAACAATGAATTATGATCCTGAGTGCTTAAGACTCACTATTCAGTACTTGTAATCCTTTTTTTATCCTTTCATGCAGACTTTGGAAATAACTAAATTCAATCTTACGCAACCTTACAAAATTAGTTCTCTATAAATATATTATACCCATATTCACCTATATAACTACATGAGTAAAAGATAGCTGGGCTTCCTGGATTATTAGTTCCCTGTGTAAAGAACAAACACATTGCTTCTAACAAAATAAATGATGAAGGGTAGAGAAAGGGAAAGGAAAAAAGGAAAAAAGGGGACAAAAAGGAAAAAAAGGAGAAAAGGAAGAAAAGGAAGAGGAAAGAAAAAAAAAAAAAGATAAATTAATGTATCCTACTGATGAGCATACAGGATTTAATGGAAGGAAAACCAGGCAGGAGTTGGGGTGAGGATTAGCATGAGATCAGAGCCAGCTGACTGAAACAGTTTAACCTCCTCACATCACTTGCATGACAGAGATCTCATCTAAGTGAAAGAAATGTAGTTCTTGCAGTCACTTTCCTTATATGGCATTTGAATAAATGCACCAAAAAAGTTCAATAAGAGGTTCACACCTCTTAAAGAAAGAATCACTGTAAAAATTTGTGGTAATTAATTTCACACTGATTAGATTTGCACCTTTACCCCACGAGGTACTTGCCATTGACAGCTCAAAGCCAATTAAAAGATATAAAACTAGTTCTATGCACCAAGTCTTGAAATCTATGTTAGGCAATCAGGCTTCTTCTGTAGCCAATCTGCTAGAAAGAGGCACATTCAGACACCTCCCTAAATGCAGAAGAAAGCCACAAAACCCTGCAGAGAAGCACCTCAGGACTACTATCTCTATATCTAAGATGCTTTAATGAAGTTATGGGGAGCTAAGAGTACCACAGATCTGGAGTAATCCAAACCTAGGTGAATGACAGAAAACTACTTTCCATATTACAAGTGCTAAGAATGGACTGTATCTAGACTCTCAAATACTGCTCTCAAAAGGGACAACTTCTTACAGCTATGAATTGTTTTAGAATTTGAGTGCTAGAAGCTTTAAACAATACATCTGCATTTTAAATAGTGACTGAGGACATGTTTAGAAATTGTAACTGCTTGTATAGAGTTAAACAAACTTGGTATCACATGATCAAGGTGCTTTTTAAATAAATAGGTATTTATCCATAACTATATAAGCCTCCTTAGAATTCTCAAGTCCCATGCCTTTTTAACAGTGACAAAAATCCAAGATATGACAGTCAAAACAAAAAATCTTCAGTGTTACATTCTCTCCAAGATAAGGACAGGCTGCATTATAGCTTTGAGATTAAGAGATTAAGTTCTAATTATGACTTGTCTAACATTGCCATCTCTGGAGAGAGAGGGCAAAAAAGAAAAAAAAATAATTAACTGATTAAGAAGTGTATTTGTGGATATAATATATTTCAACTAGAAAAGTGGTAAAGATAATAATATAATTATCCTGATAGGAAAAGCTAATTCTATTCTGTACAGAACACTGCCTTTACTTAAATTCCACGAGAATTAGAAAGAATTATTCCCACTGACAAAATAACTATCAATTTTCCATTTAAACACTAACAGAAATAACATAACAGAATAACTAAAACGTATATAAAAAATGAAAAGGATTAAAAAGTTCATGAAACTTTCTTCAGTTTGTAACAAAACAACAAATTTTCAAGAAAAAATCCATCAGAATCAATGTAATACAGACTTCATTTCCACAAACAAAAACTAAAAACTGTTCTAATATTTTTACTTAGAAAGATCTTTCTAAGTTGGACTAGGCAGAGAACAAGTGCTCATACCCAGAGTCTGCAATAAGCAGAAAAATTTCCTTGGGCTAACAAAGGGCTGCTGTGCTCACCACAGAGGAAATTAAAGTCAGAGGTACACATTATACCAGGCAAACCTGAAAGTGAACTACGAGTCAGAGGTGACAGAAAGGGAGTAATGCCTGCACAGAATACCATGAGGTTCTCTTCACAACAGAGTGGAACTTGCCTAATACCAAATCATATAAAGAATGCACCCAGGGGAGTGGGGTGGGGGAAAGAAGTCAGGGACAAACCTACTGCTGAAAGCAACAGAAGTATAGCTAATGCTGCAAGCTACGTTCATATCCCAGCAGAAACAACCAGCCAACCAACAGAAAGATCAGTGGCAAGGTGTGATTTTGCTGGGACTATTATTTCAATCAAATGAAGTGAAATAAGACTTAGAGAAAGTTGTCAAATAGTCACTGGACTGAAACGTAAGTGTAACTTAGACAAAAAATCTAAGAGTTTGTTTTCCCCCACAATACTTAAAAATATTAAAGAAATATTAACATTTTGGCAATGCCTGGTCCTCTACATTATTCAGGCAAATGAAGGCACTTCAGAAGGGCAAAGCAACCTTAGCCTATGGGAAAAATCAAATAGACACCAAAAAAACCCCAAATGCTCTCCACAGAACCTGTACCACTCTAGTCATTGAATATAACTTTGGTGTCTCTACATGACACCATATCCATGATGAGAAAGCAATGGCATCTCTGGAGATGAAACAACCCAGACACGCGTCAGAACAGAACGCTGTGAGGGTTAATCCTCCCGGGCACCCCGGGAGGACTGCTGCTGTGAAGGTGTGGGCTGCACTGAGGCTAAAGGAGATGCACAAGCCACTTAACTCTGTTCAATGGAGCACAGGCAGCAAGGGAAAAATCTGAGCAGGTGTGTGGTGTTTATGAAGACACACTCCATCTATCACTTTCATCTCCTTTCTAAAAAGGTTGAAAGCAAGGTGCTATGTGCTTGCATAACAAAGTCTATCTCTAGCCAAGAGAACAATGATTCACTATGTAATGTTACATCACTAAGTACATATACATGTGGTATATTAAGGCATACATGGTTGCCTAAAGTTCAACATTCACACACCTGAGATTTGTATTTACATAGCTTAAAATATAAAGTTCATATGAAATATTTTTTGTCATAAACATTTTTCCTCATGAGTCACAGGTGCGGTTAATGAAAACACACACAAGAGCCCTATTCTTAGCAAGTAACAAGAAGAAAAAATCAAGAAACAAAATATTTTAATAAATTTAATGGAAGATGATTATATAAAAAACTGTCCTTTGAAAATTATCATTGCCTATACCTACAAGTTTATTAATTTACCTCTATATTTTCTGGCACTGCTAACAAGACAGCGGCAGCCAGCGATCCCGCAGAAGCTCCCGCAAAAGCTTTCACATCTCTCAGTAACTTCTTACCATGCCTGTGAAAAGCAGCTGCTGCCCCCAAGTGGTAAATGCCCAGAAAGCCACAAGCTGCAAAGGACAGGTTGATGTGTTTCATTTTCACTGTGGAAATAAAAGTGTCACAGTCATAAAAACTTTGTCTTGTAATTTACAGCTATTCTTTTGGCATAGAACACATAAAATACTGCATCTATATAGAAAAAAACCAGTTTCTTTGAGAACAGTAAAAGCTTTTGGTTACTAAATACATCAAACAAGTAGCAGTTAGTTTAGTATCTCCAAAACTAAAAACAGCTCTAAAATAATCTTTAGCAAAAATCCCTTTTTAAATCAATCAAAAAATAGGTATCTTTATATACAACCTAACTACACATTCCCAGCCAATTTGTCAAAGACATGCAAACTAAAAGTAGCTACTCAAATGTGATAAAAGAATACTTTTGGAGAACAAATGTTGTTAATCACCTTTAGAAAAAAATTTTAAAAGTCAATTTAATTATAAAACTGCTGGTGACTGTCTCATTATGCAGTGACAGGACTGGGAGAATGGATCCAAACTGAAAGAGAGCAGGTTCAGATTAGATATTAGGAAAAAATTCTTTGCTGTGAGAGCGGTGAGACGCTGGAACAGGTTGCTCAGAAAAGCTGTGGCTACCCCATCTCTAGCAGTCATTCTGCTAAAACACTATTCTATCATTAGGTAGTTTATCAACTGTGCTGGAAATGCTTGCATATACACTTGTTAGTAGGAATACCTGTAACAAATCTAACCCATTTGGACTCATAGAAAGAATTAGAGGTTGGCTCTTGCTGTGACAATATGAAAGAAAGGCATTTGGACTGAAGAAGATGATAAATAGCTTTATTATTTTTAAAAAGAATAGGTATTTTAATTTAAAGAAAAGTCACTGTACTGAATAGAAGATTAAAAAAGCTTACTCAAGGTATTACTGGAAAACAACAAACACGACACTAATTTTTTTTTTTTAAGAGAGTGGAAGAAAACTAAGACTGAAGTATGATGTCATGATGTGCTTCCTTTCAGGCTAGTTAAACTCTGGGGAGTTTAACCAACTGCTGCAGCTGTCTCCACACCTTCTACAAATTAGGAGCAAAGATGCATTTGCGTCACAGGCCACTCTGACAAAAATGTGAAGTTGGTTAAAGCAACTACATTCTTATTTAGGAAGAAAAGCAAGAATAGAAGAATTAAGTCCCATTTCTGTCCAATATACATCTCAAGATCAAGATACTACTAATATGAAACATTACATTAAACAAGGATTACGTTTACATAGCTGATTAGTCAAAAAATATACAAAGTATGAGTTCACAAATCCAAAGAATTACATCTAAGGGATCTATGAAATGTAACTGAGAAACACTAGTGTAAGATCATAAGGTTATGGAAATAAAAGTATGTGAATGCTTATGTACATGTATATACACATCTAAACCTTCTACAAGGCTCATACTCCAAAAATTATCTCCCACTACTGAAAAATAATTAAATGTTCGCAAATCAAAAAAAAGAGATGAGAATTAAAAAGAGGAACTAAAGCATAGTCGCAGCAAGAAATTTTGGATTAAAAGGCTTTTTTCAAAAAGAAAAAATTCCCTACAACTGTAGAAGAAATCACACCTCATCGTATAAAGAACTGGCTGATACATTTTCTCTACAGTGAGAACAGAAAAGGAGGCTATGTGAACTGAAGAAACTATTTGAATCTCAGATCAGAAACGACAGAACATACACTGACTAAAGTCAGATATCCATGCCTCCCCTTACAGGTCTTCATGAGAAAGCTGTAGTTTCTTACATGATCTTTAGTCCTATCTAATTATCAGCTACTGGGAGTAACCACTTTTCTCTGTGAGTGCTGGAATACATGGCATTCACTCTTTCACACGAGTTAATTTCTTAACACTTAGGTCCTGTACTTCTCTGCCTCCTTCATTTCGCTACCCAAGAGACAGAAAGAGAGATTATTGAATGAGTATTCACATCAGTTACTTGACTGAAAAACGACTCAGTGAGAGACGGATACACAGGAAGAAAAAATAGCACCAAGATTTCAAGATAAGGAATACTGTTCAAGAATGCTGCCAGTCTCTTACTCTGTGAAGAGTAGAGTAATTTCAAATCCAAAAAGATCCTAAAAAGCAGGTATTTTAAAAATTTTTAGTAAACAGAAGTACTTGACCCACTGATTTGTATAGCATGCAATACAACACTGTTTTACAGATTCCCCAAGAGAAGCTCAAATTGAGAGTAGGAATACCATGGCTGTGTTATCAAGGCACTACATTTCTATTAATTAGGATCAATTCCCCGGTATTCATTATGTATTTGTCATATACACATGAAATTTAAAAATTTCTCAGTACAAATGTTAATTGGTAGATGACATTCATGCCCAAATGACAGATCCAGTGGTTACATCTAGCTGCATGACTCAGAAATCGGGTTTGCACCTACATCTATCAACCCTGTAAGTGGATAAATAATGAGAAAGAAAAATCATTGAATCATGGAATCATTCAGCTGGCCTCTTGCTCACTTGTTCAAACTTCTTATGCTCAAAACAGGGTCAGCTGTCAGATCAAATCTGGTTACCCAGGGTTTTATCCAGTTGTTAACTTGAAAATCCTGTCATGTTTAGCTCCTAAGTGATAGCTAGCACCCACTGCTGCTGGCTGAAACAATCAGGTCCTCTTCCATTTGTTCAGAATGTTAAAATCAGTAGAGTATTGCAAATACTCAGCATTACAGAGACGAAACAGGACATTAACGTCTTCAATCAGTACTTTCCATCCACCTGCAAAAAGGTTCTGTAGGTGGAATTGAAGGCCTCTTCAAGAAATCTGCAACAAAGCACTTAACCTACAAAGGACGCAGATGACAAAGATGATACAGATAAATAAGAATCATGGTTCTATAAGGAACTACCTGCTTGATAGATGCAGTTAAGCAACGTTGTTTCATCTTGCAAAGAAATCTCCAAATAAGTGGAAAAGATAAGAAAGCATTTGTTAGATCAGTGTCCTGTAAAATCAGAAGGCAAGAAATAGGAAATCAAGACACTTTTATAAGAATATAAATTTTCCCATTTGATTTTTGCAAATATGTCATGGCATTACTTGATTTGCAAGTTAAAATGGTGTATTTCAGAGACAGTATGATTTTAAAATGTTTTTTGCTTTGATGATCTGGTAGATCACTGCCCTTTTGAACAAATAAGAATAGTATGGTTATAAAAACTCCGAAGAGGAAACAGAGAGAAATTTAATTAAGTTTACAGTACAACTATTCCTTGACAATTTCTTAGAGAGTAACAGAAAAAGGGCACAGTCACATGTGGGCACAAACTACTTCTTTCAGCTGCCTGAGCAAAGAGCAGAAATCTTGCTATCTTAGAAATGGTAGGCAACACCTGTTCCACAAGACTTCAGAACAAATGTTCTTAGACGGTTTAACACAAATTTTGACTAATAAGGCTATTGATACCTACTAACACAAAGTTGCCATATCAGCAAGTCTTAAGAAAAAAATTCAATGAACCTTAAAAATGTACAAATACGGTTCAGCTGGACAATGTACATACTGTAGAGATATGACATAACAGGACATAGCAAATACTTTTGCCACTGCTTTTCAAAAAAAGTTGTCATCTTACATGATTGGCAAAATTCAAAATATAAAGATTTCAACTGGCTCAGGGGATAGGAATGCTTCTGTTGTCTACAAGAAAAAAAACAGAAGCGTAAGAGAAGGTATGTACAAAAACAACACTGGGGCTGTTCAATCTCATTATTTTGCATGATGCAGGAGCATTCAGGAATAAACACAAACCTGTAGTTCTCTTTAAAAGACTACCACATCTTCAAGGAAAAAAACCAAAACACTGGTGATTAAAAATCTACTGGAAGGTGGGGGCATTTCTGTTTACACAGCAATATCGCATTCATTTTGTAATGCAAACCTTCAAGAGAATGTATGTAAGGAGACAAGGCTGTACAGAAGAATTATGATAGAGTACCACACAGCTTTTACAGGACAAATATTGTCTTCCTGATTGTCATGCACAAGAAATAGCACAACAGTTTCTCATATGGCTGTTTCCTGAGCAATATAATTACATAAACATGGTACAATCTCAGTGTCTTAACCTGTCATAACTACCTCCCTGTCACCCACGTGTAAACACAAGCAAAAATGCCCAAAGCTACTGAGTACAAAGACCTTTACAAACAAAAACTAAATATTCATAGAATGCAAATGACCAAGCACCCTGAAGCACGGGAGCTAAAATGTATGATGCATAACAGCACATCTGAAGATTAGTTATTAGCAAAGAATGACAAAACACCCAAAGTCACAGAAAAAAACTGTTTAGCTCAGCAGCACTGCTAATATAAAGGGCGTAAGTGTAACTACTAACTTACCTGAATCAAAAATCACCACTGACACAGAAATGTTTAAGTGTTTTTTCACATTTCTAACAGGAAAAGAAGGTGTACTAGCTTGACAAACCATTCATAGCCTTCAGTGAATATAAGAGTTTGATGAAGTTGAAGGAAAAGAAAATAATAGTACCACAAAATAATAAATACACAATCTAATCAGTCATTAGGAACCTTAAGAAAATCACACGAGTCTTTGCAAACTACAACAATTGCATACAATCCCCTTAAAACTAAAAAAAAAGAAACATATCACATGATACAAAACTTTCAAATTAAGATTTTAGACCATCTTGATCCTTAAGACAAGATGTCAGAGGGCAGGGAAGGCTGACTTCTTAGAAGAGGGTGGCAAAAGGTTCAATACCTGCTAATGAATGTTGGCTTCCGTCATATACTCCACTGGGACTTTTTCCAACAGCTATCTTAGTTCCCTCTGCACTAGTAGTCATTCTTCTATCAACTACTGATTGGTTATCATTTACCTTGGAAACCTAGAATCGCAGAGTCAGATATTACTATTAAATAGACAAACAACAGCAAATATGACATTATTTAACAATAAACAGATTAATAAAGTCAATTAAAATAGTTGTAAAGTTATCTAGATGAGTTTCTCAATTGCTTAGCCCCCACTAAACTAGTTCAAACCTCGATGTTCCACTACTTACGCATGCAGCAATTTATATTTTAAAGATGAACTAGACATTGAAAAATACTGCCATTTGGATATATACCAGTGCCCAAAATGAGCTTTAATTTTGTGTTCCCATTACTTTTTGTTTATAGTTACAGATTTTTTTTTTATATTCAAACTCTTACGTTTTTATCTTCCCTTACCAATCCATTCCCCCTTCTCTTTGTTGTGCAACATTGCCTCAGTAAGTCATTTTCCAGAGAACTCTGCTCCTATTCTTCACTAAATGACTGTCACTCTAACTAATCAGCCTGTCAATTATCATGCAGTACTGTCTGCAGTAGAAAATTAACATTTCTCCTCAATATAAAACTATCAGACACAAAAATTCATTCTGAAACACTGGTACTCCAGCACTTATTGAAGCCTGTCCCTTTACCTGGATGAACTTAAGACATCTTCAATTCATAAATACTACTGCAAGATCAAAATCTTAGCTCTGTAGATTCTAAAATGAATTATTTTATCACTGTATTGATGCACATCACTTGTATCTATAGAGCATCACAAAAATACTTACCTGGAATTTAACTCTGTTATGTGGTGCTCTTACAGTGCAATAGTGTGGAATTCCAATCCAGAACTGCTGAGTTTTGGGAAACATGCAACTACATAACTGGCCTTCTTTCAACTGGAGCAACAGTATTTGAGCACTAAACCTTTTGGCAGTCCACATTTTCTTAAAAGTGATCTCTGGATCCAGATGATGTGATTACCAAACTGATACTCTCGGAAGCTGTTTCACCATGAAGTTACAAAAGAAGCATCAGTAAGTGAGCTTGGACACCATGGAAGCACACTGCAGAAACTTCTAAGTACAACCTGTTTAATAGACATTAAAAAAAAAAAAAGTAGTTGAAAGGTTAGTTGCACATCAAGGCCCTGATACTGTAACAAGCGTCTCCTCACACCCTTCTCACTTAAACACAGGCACATTAACAGCGGATTCACGTGGCAACGCAACAGTTGTTTTGTTCAGTTTTGTTCAGTAGCTCCTCTCTCTCTCACGAGCCACCACCTAGTACCGTGTTGTTCACTACTGACCACAAATTGTTGACTGCAGAAACAGGAAGGACTAAAATTGTTAATAAAGCAAAAAAACCCAAGTGGACAAACTGTACCTTATGATTAACAACATGAACACACTGTTCCTTCTACCTCAGCTGAAAAATGTGGAAGCAGTGGTCCAGCAACTTCAATCAACTTGTTCACTAAAACTGTGCCAATGTCAAGATGCCAGTAAGAGAAAAGACAGCATGCTGGCTGGTACAAGGCAAGCCTTGTCATCTTCTATGTTACAAAGATATCACAGGGGTTACTCACAAACCCAGTGTAAGTCCGGTTTACATGCAGCAAGACTTTGACCATAAAGAAGCACGTATAGAATTGTGCTCGTTCCGCCTAAAAGCAGGTTCCTGCCTGCCCACCAGTGCAAACAACCCCAGTGTGGCCCTGTGCAGGTGAGGTCCCACTGGAACACTGACACCTTCCAATTTCATTCCAAGCAAGTGAGTTACAGGTTTTCTGTTTCATTTCGTGCGCCTTGAGATCAGGCCTATGGTGAAACTGGAGTTTTCCTACCCCCACTTTTGCTCAGCAAACAACCAATTCAAGAAAGTAAAACAGAGCCGGAACGGCGAGACAAGTTTTTTAAAGGTAACAAACACAGAACGTCAAGTGACAACCGCGCGGCGCACAACGCCAAGAGCAGCCACTCCGCCCTCTGAATTTGGGACACTCTCAGCAGGCAGGCGATTCCTGTGCGGGACACGTCCCTTCAGAGATCAGTCACCTCAACCCCGTTCCCGATCCTTCGCTGCCTCCCGCCCGCCCTCCTTCCCCGCAGGCCTCCAGCGGGGCTAACGAGGCCTACGCGAGCAGCGCCGAGACTGTGCCCGTCTCGCCCCACCTCCCCGGTCAGCGGCCCCCGCGGCAGCCCCGGCTGCGGCAGCGGTGACAGCGACGGATCTGCATCGGGACCGGGAGGTCGCGGCGCCTCCCGCCCGGCCCGGCCCTGACACCGCCCCCGCGCGCCTGCGCAGCCCGGGCCCG